>CM031236.1:676795407-677051403 GCA_018340775.1 Taxus wallichiana var. yunnanensis
ATCAATATTATCAGGCAGACGAAATGCCAGTTCTGACTGAGCTCTTCTGTGGGTACCTCTTCGACGGGGATTTTCAGGCATTTTGTTCACATCCATTCTGAAGGTGTTTTTCGGTCCATCCATTTTACTGGCTCCCAGAGATTGCACAAGGATGGTTCTTTGAATATGGCTCACTTAATAAGATCGGTTCACCTTTCACAATATAGTATTATGCTAGTTGGTGAGAACTATCTTCGCACCTTGCCTTTAAACAGTGATTGAATTATCACTACCCAATTTTTTAGGTCTAATTATTATGTCCATCATCTATTAAACGCTCCACAAAATGCACCATTCCCATCTCCTAAACTTTAGACTTTAAAAATTGTTGCACCTCCACCATTACAAATCTTGATGAATATCAATACATCCAACCATAACTGCATAAACCAAATTCAAAAACCTCTTAAACCCACACAAATCTCACAGTGCTCAACCTTAACAAAAATCAACAGGTCTAACCCAACTGCCCATATACTTGACATCATTGAACGCATTAAAAAAGGCTGAAAAACAGGCTCGTATTTGAAATCTGCAACATGCGTACGATACAATTTTCAGCCATAATAATACCAATAGATCTACACATAAATACCCACATCCTGATTCTATACAAAACCCTTCGAACGTCTCACGGCAACATAAAACAACAAATTGAATTAAACGATGCAGCTATAAGCCCATATACACTACAAAGTGATTCTGCACGTCCAGGTGAGAAAAAACATAATGCCTGTGAAACCCACAAAACTTCAAAAGCCAATAAATACACCTACAATGAATGTCAATAAAGGTTTAATTAATGCAGACATATACTACAAGCTGACAAAAAAACAGAAGGCAACCAAAAAAACGGAAGGATTGAAAGCTTAGGACCTGAAAATTGTAAATTGCTCCAAAATATGAGACCACCGTTTTTCTATATGTATGAATGTACCCAACAAAAGCATCACATTGCTTCTGTTAGCTTGCAGGACAAGATAAACTGCAGTGGAAAGAATACCAACCACGTATATTGGATTTATGAGCAATGTAATGAATGAATTGCAATGGTTTTAAGACCAGAAAGGATTGGAATCGATGGGGAAGGCCAAGAGAGTGATCAGATAATTAAAGCTATTTAGGTAGGTTGGGAAAACTGGTAAGCATGCAAAAGCAACAGGAAAGGAAAAACCCCGGGGGGTCGACCGCAAATGAAACAGGAAGGTTCCGTTCTATAATAGGATAAAGCCCATCATTTTTTTTTTGGTCACATGTAGGATACCATAATTTTCAGTTAGTTTTAATAAATTATCAGTCAGCCTTTAACTTCTTTTTTAGGGTTTTCAGGTTAAGTCCCTAACAGGGACAAATTATCTTTCATATTATTCCCAGATAATTTATTTATTATAATACAAAATATATTTACTTGATTGTTTTATTTGTTTTATTTTGTTAACTTCCATTCGTTTGCCAATTGATGGAATTATATATTTATATGAAAAATGATAGATATAAACTAGCAATCGATAAATGCGTGAAATATACGATGGAAACGCAGAAAGGGGATGTATTGAAGAAGTGAAATTGGAAGGGCCAAAATAACAAGAGAGGGTGAGAGGAGTTGGAGAAGTCGTTTGAGGGTGGAGAAGTCGACGGGGGGGAAAATGCTCTGGGAACCAATGTGAAACTTTTGTTTTCTACCACCTACCATTGATGTCATTCATTAGAAGGAGAAGGCGAGTTCAATTAGAAAGACATGGAGGCAACATATTTTGTAGATATCTTAGAAGGAAAGGAGTGGTTGATTGATATTTCCAATGGTAATAGTTGTTGTTTGTAATTTCAACCCTTGTGGTTTTTGGATAGTTAGAAGATATGTAATTTTAAGGCTTTTTTACTGGCGGGTATCATGCGACACTTTAGAGACAATAATATGTGTAGTGGACCTAGCATCCCATGGTAGCAATTTCATGTACATTTATGATTAGGGAGTCTTTTTAGCTAACCAACATAAATTGGGATTTGTTATTTTATTTTTTATTACGTTAAGGCTTTTGATTGCACAGAATTTAGTTTGTTAGATAAGGTGAAGACATGAATGGAAAGTTAAATATAAAAAGGTGGGAATCAAATACTCACATGTTCTACACCCATTGTAATTCTTAGATTGTTCGTACCAAAATAATATATGTTATCTATGTTCCACATCATTGTCTCCATCTCGCTTGCATTTTTCACATGAGTGCAATTTGCGCTTAAAGGGGTCAAAATAAAAATGGGAAAAATCTAATAGGTTCCAAGTTCAAAACCCAACTGCCCGAATACAACAAACCCTTTTCCTTATTCACATCTTCAGAAGAAGTGACTCCGTAAGGTGAGCAAGAAGCAAAGTTACATTGCTTAAGGTATTCAATTTTTCGATTATATGGAGGAAGTGAAAGTAGAAAGAAATTAAAGAGTTGTATGTAGGGTGGCAGAATTGTGTGTGGTAATGTGGAATAGGAGTAACCATTTCCAGTAGTTGTTTGTAAGAAAGTATTTGAAATGTGAGTAAAGGGAAGGGAAATAATCGTACAAAGTGGAAGTAAAATTCTGAAAATTTGTTTGGAAAAGATCAACTTGGATGAGGAGTGGAAAATCATCATGAATTGGAAACAAGCCAATACATATGTACAATAGGGATGTAAAAGACGATGAAAAGAAGGATACAAGGGAGAATCTTTGTACTATGCTCCCTGCTAGATGTATATGCATTTTCTCATCCCGGGGAAAGTGATATGGGGAGCCAATGTGATACTCTACTCTCCAACTACATGATATATTTCAATCGTTTGAAGGGGAAAGATCCTCTTGTGCAGTCATCGACACAATATATTGAAGTGAATAGTTTTTCGCAATTCAAGCTTTGTGTTATTTTGGGTAGTTATAAGAGGTGTAAATGTAAGGGGAATTTGCAAGTGCATTTCATGGTACAATTTGGAGATAGGGAGATCTTGACTGGACCTAGCATCATAGGGTAGCGATCTAATAATTATGAAAGTTTTGCTTTCCTTTTGAGTGATTTATGTTGGAGGTCTTGAAAGTGTCAAGTGAGTAAACGACTCTCTTAGACTTTGTTATATAGGGGTAAATAGTTACAGTTTCGCATTAAGGTCAACCTATGGTGGATATGTCAAACCATAAAATATTTATACGTATTGCAAAACTGATTGTCAGGTGGCCTATAATGGGATTGTTTATCCCGTAATCAAATCGCTGGACAGTTTGGTTATGCTAGACAATAAAGTCCAATGGTGAGGAGTGGGATTTTGAAGCTATGTGGATGATATTAAGGAGAAATGGACTGCCTTTTTATTAATAAGAGAAATTTTGTAAGTGGTTGAGAAACGTAACGAGGATAACAAGTCTTGCAATAGGTATACTTATGGATTATGATATAGTAATTACGCTTAGAATTGGTGCACAATTCATGATTCACCTGATTACGTCAATAATAACATTATCAAGTGCTAAATTACCAACTTTAGGTGTTTATATTAGTTAGATGTCCTCGTTTTGCCACGATTAATTATCTTTTCGTATGAAATTATGTTAGTCCCTCTATTGATAATGTCATTTTCCTATTCATTCTGTTACTCCTTATGATTGGTTCAAAGACCCCGTCATATAAAAAGCTAGGGCCTTGGGCTTCAATTCGATTTAAAATTATTTCGTCATAGATGGTCACTCTCCCTCAATGGAAAATCATTTGGGGATTCCTCCCTAATTAATATTTTTTAAAAGGAAGCACACTTACCATATAACTTAAGTCACAAAAAAAAGGATTATTGAGATAGTTGTGGATGACCTATATTTTGTAAGCCTTGGTTGTGGATAAGCTATGTCAATTTCACATTGAGGAATGCGTTTATCTTTCTTGTCATTTAGGTATCAATGGTTGCCCCTTTTTTGGGTAGATTTTTTTGTAAGTGTTTAATTTTGATATTCAATATTGGTTTGACACCTTATTTTTTAAAGACGAGTATTAGGTTGGCAATCAAATTTTGTAATGAACGTTATAATCATATTTTATTTATTTAAAAGAAACGATACTTTAAAAAAATGGTTTAAATGGGTTTATTTGCATGTGTGTTTTGATGTTTTTTGCATAAGTTTTTATTGAAATGAAATATTTAACTATTCACATAAAAAATAGGCTTATTTGTACTTATTCCTAGCTATTATATTTGGGTGACCCTGAAACCTTAAAGTATAGGTGGGGCCCCATAAACTATTAGAGTTAGGGTTTAAGGCACAAACATCCTTGAAAGTATTTCTTTAATATAAGAGAGCACCGTTTTGGCTTTTTGGAGTAGGAAACAACTGCTAGTCTCCTAGACAATTGAAGTTGTCAAATTCTATGTTTCAGTATGACAATTAGGGTTCGGGGCACAAACATCCTTAAAAGTATAAAAGAGCAGCATTTTTTCTTTACTATTGCCAATCTCCTAGACAATTGAAGTTGCCTAATACTATGTTTCATGTACTGAAAAATATTGGACATATAGCATATTAAGTTCACGGTGTGTGTTGATGTTGCATGTTTTATGGCATGAAGATGGCATGTGTGATTTATTATTGATATTTTGGTACTTGGTTTGTGGTTTTCGGTTTAGTTAAGTTTTTATTGAAATGAAATATTTAACTATTCACATAAAAAATAGGCTTATTTGTACTTATTCCTAGCATCCACAGAAACCTTAAAGTATAGGTGGGGCCCCATAAACTAAAAGGCACAAACATCCTTGAAAGTATTTCTTTAATATAAGAGAGCACCGTTTTTGGCTTTTTTGGAGTAGGAAACAACTGCTAGTCTCCTAGACAATTGAAGTTGTCAAATTCTATGTTTCAGTATGACATTTAGGGTTCGGGGCACAAACATCCTTGAAAGTATAAAAGAGCACATTTTTTCTTTACTATTGCCAATCTCCTAGACAATTGAAGTTGCCTAATACTATGTTTCATGTACTGAAAAATATTGGACATATAGCATATTCTGGTTCACGGTGTGTGTGCATGTGCGTGTGCACGTGCGTGGGCGTGGGCGTGTGTGGGTGTGGGCGTGCATGTGCGTGGGTGTGCGTGTGTCTCTAATGAACAAAATAGAAAAATGTAAAATTAGCATCATTCTATTGTTGTAAATCTAAGAAATTTGTTTCCATTTTCATGTGGGCACCCATGCATTGGCAAACCAGGTTGATCAATCCAAACCAGATAAAGGGATGGATGTGAAAATCTACAATATAAAGTTGTTATAAATTCTGTCTTGGCAAAACATTTGAATGCCACCAAAGATGCTAAGACTATTTCTAACATAGATTATAGATCAAAATGAAACATAAGAGAAGCTATGGAAATTGAAACGCACACCATTAATCTCGACAAACATGGTAGATGGGTTCTAAGCCAATCTTGGAAGACAATCATCCACAAACTTAAAAGGATAATAAATATGGATTGCATTTTCACAATCTATTGAGTCAGGGAACCTTGGCATATAATATCAATAAAAAGAAAAGTTATTGGACTCGGAATTTTTCTTGGAAACTCATGATGCTAGGTCATCTTTAAGATGAGTTAAGAAGAATGATCTGAAACATAAATTTTCAAAATATGAATACAATTTTCCAAAAAGAGTTATACACAATCAATCACTCTTAGAAATCTTAAAAACATCATTCATCAATTGTTAAAGTCATCTAAAACCCAGGATGCTGAGTCATCCTGAAACTCTTCACATGAGACTCTATATGGTTCTTTGACCGTGTTATTATTCGTGAGACCAATTTGAAGATTCACAAATACCATAACTTTAGTAGATAACAATGATGCTTTTTCTTTCCACAAATTGAAATTGGCAGACCTTTAATTTTGGTGGGTTTCCAAGAAAATAAAATCATAGAAAATACATTGAATAGAGACCATTCGGCTAGGACTGAATTGGAAATTTTATGTTGTAGTTTCTTACAATTCCTCAAAAAAATTAGCCCGACCTTTTTTAAAAATAAAGTAGCCTCAATTAGCTACAAATCGAGAAATAGACACATTATCTAGCTACTGAAAATCACGTAAATAGTAAATTTTTTATGCTGAAGAATAATTTAGATTCAAATACTCTATTTTTCCATGATTTGCAGAAGTAATAAAGATTGGTACCAAGAAGACATGTCATCATGTAGACAATCAGGTGGTCAATCATCTGAGTCAAGTCATCAATCTTGTGGCAAGGGAAAGAAGTAGACCTGGTCAGAGCAAGACACAGGTAGTCACTAGTAAGTTAGTAACCATCAAATATCCTCCCCTAAGCTGGAAAATAGTAGTGCAAAACCTCAGACGCATGAACATAGTACAAAGCCAGGATATGTGCCTAGAATAATTGAGACAAAAGGTTGCATGGATAGCCTTCTAGAGTGGAAGAACATGTGTTTCTGAGAATAAGATGGAATTCTAGGGTTTTGTTATATATGTGTAGGAAATACTGAATTGTAATTCTCATACAAAACAATCACTTATTATTCACATTTTTACAATTACAAAAATATATTACATTCAAATCCATGGTTGAACTTGAGATTAAAAACTAACAAACAATACTGGATACCAAGCTTAATCGTGGCATGCTTTCAGTGTCCCCAGATAAGGTGAAAAATATACAGCTGAAAATTGGTGAAACACCTTGACATGAGACTTAATAAATAGAAGTCCATATCAATGGAGGGCTCATAAGTGACAGATCAAAAACACAAATATGAGACAGATGTTGAGATAGTTACTAGATAATGGGAAGATTTGATTTCTGATGATTTCAATGTATTTGTCAATATGGTTCAATTTTCAAGCACTAAATAGTTTTTACAGCATTGAGAGCTTACCTCATGCTAATTGAGCAATGCATGTTCCACACAGTCCCAAACATTGTACAAGTCTACATAGCCATGCTTGCCTCTCACCTACAAGAATATGCCAAAAAGAACAATTATCAACCTTGGTGTGATGACTAATACCAACAATTTATACAGAACCAACAAATTGATTGGGAGCATGACAAGATAGAAAACCTAATTTCACTCTCACAGCATCCCTGTATGTATAATTCTTGTTGGGTCCACTGACTGGATCAGGTCCCTGTAACAATCTGCTAAAAAGAGAGGAATACTATGTTATGAGAGAAAAAACAATCATGATAGCAGGGCCTGCAATCCATTTCAAACTGTGCAACACTCCATGCCAATGATAAAATTCCTGTTCCTAAAGGACTATTATGATAATATGTGCAGTTGCGGTACATACTGTTCCTGCTCGTTTCATCGAAAATACGAAAAAATAGAAATTTGGTATCTTACATATCAAACATAAGCCATAAATAGGACAATAAAAATTGGAATAATATGCAATAGCTCTGTATGAGGAAAATATTTTTCATTTGAATATGGGATGTCTGGAAATCATTATTCCAAAGCATATGGCCTCATTAGCCGTCATTAAACCAAAGGCTATATAGGGAATGCACTTGTACAACAGCTAAAATCCTTCTGCTCTCTCCACATTGTTTGGAACATGCATGATATCAAAGTAATCGGGAGGTTGCACCATGGCGGGGACTTCAGTGGTATCAGGGTTCTGAAGAAGCAGCGAAAGACAGAAGGTAAGCCCCCAGGCGAAGTAGCATGCGACCATCTGCAACGAATCCCCATAACTATTCTTCTTCCTTCGAATTTTGCGTTAAGAAATCGGCATGTGACTTGTCTTCGATTCTCAGAATTTTGCATCTGAATGTCGAATCGATAAACAAGCTCTGATCCGTTTCCCCTCCATTCAAATTTGTGGTTTCTTCCATCGATTATTATTTGCGGTCAAATTAGTTCAGTTCACATCGGCCTATTTTCTTGTGAGACCTGCCTAAAGGGAGCCGCCTAAGCAAAAACGTCCCCAAAAACTGTCAAAAAGCAAAAACGTCTAGACGGGCGTCAAAACGTCAAATTTAAGATAGTCATAGAAACGTCCGCAAGGGCCTTTCCCATAGGGGCGCCTTCGGTAATAATAATTTTAGGTATTTTTTTAGATTTCTTATATAGTTTGTTAATTGAAGGGTTTTATATTTTGATTAATGATTATATCATTTTTTTATAAATTTGTTATTACAAGTGATATGTTTTAATATGATTACACATGTGTGTTGACTCTCTCCAAAAATACAAGATGGACTTCAAAACTCTTCCACTTGATCAAAGATAGTTTGATCACTCGAGAAATCCACCTCGCACCCTTCTTTCTATCAATGTAGTTCTTTCTATCAATGTAGGTTATGCCTCTCAGCATGATTTTAAACAAGTGCCATGTGGTGGCTTATTACTGTCAAATATATTGTAGTTGAAATTAAACATGTTTAATTATATTCAATGGATGTTATACTAAGCAGGGAATGCAAAAGTGTGAAGTACATAGCGAGGAATGCAGTTCTTTTTTAAATGTAAAGTATTTTTATATAAGAAAGATTGTTTTGAATATAAAATATTATTATATTTCATTGCATTCAATAGATGTCATATTAGTAATTGTTTTAAGGGTGTAGACACAAAATCTATGCACTTGGGTACATTTATAGGTCTTAAAGCATACTAATGTATACATGATTCCTAAGCAAGAAAACTAGTGGTTGACACTCCTTTTAGCCTTTTGATTGTTTTATCTATTGCACTTTACTGGTTTTACACATCTTACAACTCTGTCGGCACTTGAATGATTTATCTTTTAATGGCCTCAGACACTAGTGCCCAATTAGGACAGAAGCGCATAGGTGCTCCTATCCCTCTTGGGCGCTCTTGTACCTCTCTTTCCTTTTCTTACTCTTTTGGGTCCTTTTCGCTTCTTGGCCACCTTTTAATACTTTGGGTCGGCCTTTCAGTTGTTAATTACAAAATTCAAACAAGGGAATCATATATATACTTAGTTACTTCTTCCAAATAAAGGGCCAAGCACTATAAGCATTATTTATCATCACCTAAGCTTGCATAAAAGACACGAGAGCACTCTGATGATTACATCTAGCACATCCATACAAGGACAATAGAAGCATTGATCTGCATACACTACATAGGAGGGAGTTCATTCTATTTCATCACACACATTTTGCATATTTGGGACAATCTAGATCTATCCCACTATCATTGTGCAACTTGCACAAGGGCAACCTAGGGCACGAGACATGTATACGACACACAAAGAACCACATGGAATCGAGATGTAGTGCGGTGCCGGTTGTAAGTTCACTCTTGAAGTGCTGTCGGGGTCGTCGACTCCACATTTTACATATTTTTATATTAGATTTGTTGTGGTTTGTGGGTGTGTGTAGGTATTCATTTGTTTTGCAAGTTACGTGTGCGATCAAAACCTTAACAAAGTGAAACTAGAGTGTGAAAGAATGAGTAGCGAAAAAGATCTTCCAACCTAGAAAAGACTAGATTATATACACATGTGCACTGAATCGAGTCATTGGCACCCGGGGCACTTTTTCCTCCTGTGGGCACTTCTATCTGGCACAGATCCTAAATTCTCAAACCCTTAGTGAGCCTTTTTGACATTGTTTCCAACTGGTTCCAGCAATTACACAATCTCGATCACTCCCAAGTTGCACGAAATTAGCTAATTCATCTTGCCCTCTCATTTGCTTAGGGTTTTACATCGTTGAGTGCTCGGTGCTTACACATTCTGTACTTAATTACTGAATATCATTTATTACAATAAGTTCTTGTGAAATTATATTTAATTATATTTAGATTCAATCAAAAGTGCAGAGTAGATATAGGGAATATGGTTTTATTTTTAAAAATTATGAAGTATTTTTATATAATCTTTTAAAATAAAGTATTATCCTATGATGAAAAAAGTGTCATTATGATGTTTAGTGATTGTGGAATGAGGATGCAAAAATGTATGGAAGCATCTTTAGAAAATAAGTATGGCCAAATATTTTGTTTAGTCCATAAACACATTTTATTATAGTATAATTCTATTAATTATTTATACAAAATTAGTTAATTTTCATTAGGGAATTTGTGTGACGTTGAAAATATGTAGGATGTTGTGAAGCCACGTCACTACTCATTAAATTTAACATGTGTTTACACATTTTTCATATTTTTAGCTAGAAAATATTCATCATAGACTAGATAAATTTCAAGTCAAGGCGAATGATCTACACGATAACACTTTTCCTTAATAGAAATTAAAAATGATATTGTGTTCTCATCAAATTTAATCTCTTTACTTTTAAATTATCATAACAATGTTTATAAAACTCACAAATAACAACATTGTAAAAAAATGGGCATGGTCATATGGACCAAGTGGAACGTAGCGGGGCACTCCCGAATGCGGTCGCTCGGTGGACATTAAGGACCCAAGCCCACCCCATGTCCCACTTAGAGAAATTTCTCCTCCACCACTCCGATTCATAATTACAGTATAATAAAAGCATTTGCCAACCAAAGTTTGGATGGTGATGAAAAATGTCCTCTATAACCAAAGCATGCGAGACATGTGAGGACAAACCCAGAAGAAATGAGAGGAGAAGCTTCACCCAGGCAGTAGGGAGGAGGGATGACCTTGAGCTTTTTCCTCCATGAGCAGGGAGGATCGGTTAGAATATATGAAACAATTGGAGGCTAAAGGGTTGTTGAATCTTAAACAAGAGCCACGAAACCCTAACCCTAGTCGTGACTCTCTGCCAATGAAAGTCGGGAGGTGTGCTCAAATTCGAATGGCGGTAAGAGCGTGATGTTCATTACAGGGGGATGTGTTGTCCATGACAAGTAAGGTAGTGGAGTGGATCCCACTAAAGCAACCACTCCCATATTTGCTTCATTCAAGGAAGTCGTGCAACAAAAATAGCTCAGATCGACTGTCTCTCAAGCGTATATCATCGATTTGGTTGAAGAGACACCGATGTTAAGTTTGGATAACCCCGAGGTGAACACTCATCTCCAATCCTTGTCCCAACTTGTGGTCATTGGAAGATTCAATGAAATGTGGTTGGCTTCCTTCACCCTTTCTCTTTGGGTCTCTGAAAACTGGTCTAAAAGCTGTGAAATCTCCTTTTGCTCCAAGGGTTTCTTTGTGGTGCAGTTTAAGGAGGTAGAAGAATATCAAAAATGCTTATCAAATGGTTTCTGTGGTTCTGGGGCAATGCGAGATTTTCTCACACCTTGGTTCCTAGAGTTCGACCCAAATACTTTATCTGTTACAAAAATGCCTATGTGGGTTTGGCTCCCGAACCTTCCGTTGTATTTTTGGTATGCTCTCGAGGATATTGGTAATGCTCTAGGTAAATTCTTAAAGGTGGATCATGTCAAGGAAGCGGCAGGACTCATGTACCTATGCCATATGTTGTGCGAGAGATCAACTTAAGCAAAGGATTGCCCGACAATATTTTATTAAAATTGGAAACTTCCAACTGTCGATCCTAGTGTATGAGAATACAACATTCTTTTATTATATTTTTCGAGCTTTAGGTCACTTGCAGAGCACCTTGCCTCTGAAGGCAAAAAGAAGAGCGCTCGAAGGAGAAAGAGTTCATCGTATGAAGGTGGCTGGGACAATCCCTCACCGGATTTGGCTTGCGAGCTAAATCATATGAAGGATTTTGGAGTGGCTCATCAAGCAAATTTAGAGAAAGGATTTGAGCACCCTAACAAAAAGGTTTCCACGGGACGTCGGGGGAAATAAGGAAGCAGCAAGTGGAGTGAAGAGGGGTCATGAATCTGATAAATCCGACTCAGAACAGGAGCAAGTATCTGGTAATCTCGAGTCCCCTTTGAATTCAAATAATCTTATGTTGGTGGTAGCCTCTAATCAGGGTAAGTGGTAAGAGGTCAGAAAGAAAAAAGGTAAAAAGGGGTGTTTTGTGAATATTCTTGATTACTATCCTTCAAACGAGGAGCGGTGTTAGTTGGGGGTTTGTTTTGTCTTGCTCCAGTTAGTTTAGATTTGTTGTTGTGGTGGGGCTGGTTTGTTTTCCTTATCTTGGCATTGGTAATCTAGTTCATAGCTCCATCAAAAAGCATTTAACTATAAAAAATGGGCATGCTTGGGTAAACAAATTGGAACAAAAGACACCTCAACAATATTTCCCTCAATTTAAATACTAGAAGCATGTTTGCATTTATCACACAATATGGTAAACAATATGCACTTATCACCTATTAATGTGTGGGTATTGTGAGTTACTCTTGTTATCCACTGATCGCTTTAAAATTATGTTACTGTTATAGTCACACAATTATTTTGAGGCCCGTGAATAGAATTGTTTTTATTACACATATGGAAGCTTATTTTATATGTTTTTAGGTTATTTTGAAAAAAATCCATGTAATAAATTATACAAATCATGTCGTTGATTATAGAATGGATTTGTTTTCCTGAAAAGGTCTCTATTGGAAACATTCTACAACAATGAAGATAAGTAAAATATTTTAAATGAGATTTGTGCGCAGTAGATAGAATGTGTAATGCCTCCTTGACTAACCCACTTTACATAAAACTGCGAGATTGAGATTGACATTGTATGATTATAATTGTAGCATTCAAAATGCACATTTTTATTCAATCTACTTCTACCACGCATATTCTCAACTTGAGGAAAAATAGAGCATTGGAATAGGGTATGGGCATCCATAAAATCATAATAGAAAGTGGTTTTTATCGGATGTTGTAGTTAGCATGTGCCCCGAATTGATGTGTATGTCGAGACGTGGAAGTGTACACAAGGTATGTGATCTATCCGACAATATTCCTCGAGAGATGTCATCTCATGGAATGCAATGATATCAAGACAGTCATAAAATAGGGTTGTTCAAAAGGAATCAAAATATTTTACTTAAATACATTTGGTAGGTGTGTAGCCAAACTCTACAAACTATGTCGGCGTCCTCTCAACCCGCATTAAAATGGGAGCTTTAAAATTGGGCGTGAAAACCATCGAATGTATGCAAAATGTGGAAGCATGCATAGTGCATGAGAAGCGTGTGACAAGATGCCTCGAAATGTAATCTAATGGATTGTTATGATGGCAAGATATGCACAAATTAGGTTTGTTGAAAAGGCCTTGAAAACAAATAAGAAAAACAATTAAAAAGTGTAAATCCATACTCCATAACCTTTGCAAACATACACCTAACATGTGCAAAAAAACTTAGCCGAGGGATATGGAGGTTTATAGAGGCCATAACAAACTATGGGAAGAGTCCAAAGTTTTATGGGTTTTTTCAATTAAAACATGTATAGACTAATAAAGGAGTTTTACCAACAACACCATTAAGTAAAATCCCCTTTTCCATTACGTTATCCCCTTTCTATTATGCTTTGATGGAAACAATGGAGAGGGTAGAGAGAATGGATTCCAAAAAAAAGGACATACAAAAAAATGTCACATGTTCACATATTGTTTCACAATAAACCCACGATAAGGAATTATTTTACTATTATAATTCAATCAACTTACAAAAACATTTTTCCTAATAAAGATCCCCTTCCCATATCCTCTCCACTTGTGTTACAATGAGAGATTTTGAAGAAGGTATCAACAAAATAGCTTAACAATACATGGCCTCATCATCGTGCAAATGACAGATTATAGGATATGAATGCATGGTTTTGATAATGATGATCTCAAACTCTTTGAGCTATTGGAACACTAATCATGAAGTATACCCTAACCATGTAAGTTTCGTTTGTATAATTTTTGTATGTAGTCATGTAGGTTTAACACACAAGGAAGTTTTTATAAATGTCAATGACATTACCAACCCTTATTGCATTATGCCTACGATAAATCTTTATGTATGCATGGTTGACCTTCTTCGTTGTGTTGGCTATCTCGAGGAAAATATAGAGCACATCATCAAAATGCCAATTAAAGATGTTTTGGTTGTCTCGATTTGTTTGCTTGCACTTGCATAACACACAAGAATATAGGGCTAAGCATATTTACAATAACTCTTATGTTTGAACCAATTCTTAAAAATCTTGCACCTCGATGTTATTTTATTAGACTTTTATGTAGGATCTGGACTATGTGGTTGACTTTGTCCAATTAGATGTTTAGTATGCATATTTAGAATAAATCAATCAAATCCTCGCAAGATATATATATATATATATATATATAAACTATTAAAAATAAAACGCAATGCGGCCAAGAAAAACAACAAAATAGGTGTGGAACTTCCTTCCATATAAATGTGTTTCATTATGATGCAATGTAGAATTAGATATAATGAGAAAGAATTAGGTATAGAGGAAGCACTTTAAACATTATTTAACTAGTTGGTGTTCTAATTTAAAGCTTGCAGGTGGACAACCTTCCCATATTTCTTTCTTTGGCATAACCATTGCACCTCCTTTCAATGCAAGTGTTAGTAAGATAATTATGTTAATTAAGGAGATGGTTATAACATACAATAAAGATAAAGATGGTTGTTGATGTGAAGGATCCAACATATTGTTAGGAAATTAATATTAATGTTTACTATGATAAAGAATTAATGAGTGATTTGTAATAACAAATCACGTATATATTTTGTTAGTATATAAGTTGTTATTAACAACTTATATTTATGGATATATTGTTTGGTGATATATTGTTATAACAATATATCATGAATATATTGTTATAACAATATATCATGAATATATTATTGTTTTAGGAGAAGTTCCGGGGAGATGTTGTAGGAGATATGTGAGGAATGGGAGTTCCTCATATTTAGGAGCAATCTCTCCTATACATATATTGTGTATGTAGAATGAAATGTATTGAGTCTATTGAAGTATTATTCTGTGTAAATCTGTTGCTGCACTTACATTTGGCATCAGAGCGATTATGGATTCCTGAGCATTATGTGGGGTGGATCCAAGTTATTCATGGCCGCCCTTGTTATGGTAGTTATTTTATTGCATTGTTATTTTACCTGTAGGCATGCTCTTTATTGGATTTGTTGCATTTCAAACTGACCTGCATCGTCTGTTCTATTCTTTCAAAGATTATTGTTTAGACCGTGTAATCAGGAAAAATCTAAGGCGTATTGTTATTGGGCGAACTAATATTTAAGAGGAAGGATCGTCATAGTGTTGGGTGACGACTGAAGGATAGATCAAGTGATTACTCTGATAGAAGGTGTTTGAAAGGTCCCCATATTGGCTTTGAGCCTGCTTACTCGGCATCCAGATAGCAACCCAGCTCAACAACAAAATTTCTTCACAAGGCTAAAGTCATTGGCGAACGATCTTTTGAAAGTCGAACCTGCAATTTGCATTGATTCTACTGATTATTTCATGCAATTCCATCTGTATATCTGATTGCCTCAAGTGAAGAGGCCTCTCAATTAATGGAATCAAATATATGATATTACGGATCGCCACTCCTATTTTGGGATCTGAGAGCTCCAAATTATCTCATCATCGTTTGATCTACGTGCATAAAAAGGTAAATTCAAGTGCCATGTTAGAATTCCATGCGTGTTTCATTGGTCTCAGATTTGCATGCATCTTCCTGTTTGTGCAGATTTTCACCTTCGAAGCATATTATTGTTAAAGGTATGGTGCAACAATGGACTATTAAAAGGTATTGATAATAAAAACAATTTGATAATTGTCTATTTAGATCAAAATTCATCCCCAGCTGAGTATCCATTCAGTCAATTCTTCATTATTGAAACTTTGTTGCATGCATATCACCATGTGATCATCGAATCTCAACTTCCTAGCTATAAGTGGCTCTTTCAGATATGTAAATATCTCTTGCATTGAATTTCCTACAGGTTTGACCGTTCTGCAAACAATAACCTTGAAGTGTTTGGCAGAAAATACAATGCATTCAAGTGTTAACCGTAAGTGGTCTTCATGTAAGTCCCATATTATTGTGTAGTCAAGTATTATTGTCTCGTGTGTTTTCAAAGTAGTCATATCATATTTTTTGAGTTTGTACTCTTATTTTGTATCATGTTATTGTAAAATAGTCAAAAGTCATTTTCATTTAAAAAGTAATCTCATTTTATTACTTTTTAAATTTTCAGTCGAGTCCTCTTGTTTGAGTCAAAAGTGTCATCATCAAATTTGTGAATTCTCGTCAAAAGTTGAGTCATTGTAAAAAGTCAAGAGTTGTGAAAATTAAAAAAAAAATTGTCTCGTGGACGCATTTTCGGTGTTACCCAACGTCCAGGTAAAATAACGTGTTTCACATTGTGGGAGGAGAGAAAAGAATAAACAATGTGGAAACAATTGAGCTTCATATCCAAATCCGGTGAGTTAGCAACATGTCAGCTTTGAAGGATGGAGGCATCGGAGGTGGAAGGTCGAGATAGTGACCTCTCGTCGATCTGTGCAACGACGGGGCCGCTTCACTGATTTGGTGGCACATTTTGTGGTGTGAGTGTGCTTTCAGTATTTGATGTCTAGTGTGATTCTTTTTCAGAGTTCTTGTTTTGTGTTGAATAAGTGAAATGTTCACATTGAGGGGGGAACATGATCAACATGATCCAATGTTCCATTTCCAGTTTTTCAGTTGAGTATGTGGCTATTCCTATTTCCCCAAATGTAAAAACATAGTGTAGAATAAGTAACACAATGAAACACAACATCATGAGGCTTGATGAGGTAAAATAGTCGATGTGTTCTGTTCGTACCTAGGTTTGTGGTTAGCCTCCACGAAAACCATTGAAGGATATTCGAGATGTGTTTCTGCTTGAGTTCCCACACTACTAGGTCGAGATGTGTTCCCTAGGGTGAATGGTTGATAAGCGAGATGATTCTGAGTGTGTTCCCATCCTCGTCGCTCGGATGTGTTCCCGACATTGCTTCATCGATAAGAAGTTGATGTGTTCCTTCTTCTACCTTCGGTTCGAGTGTGTGCCAAGATCATGAGCACACAGAGGTGGCAAGTTGTAAAGGAAGTGTGAAAGTTCTAATGTTACCATGTAAACATTAAGGGGGAGAATGTTAGGAAATTAATATTAATGTTTACTATGATAAAGAATTAATGAGTGATTTGTAATAACAAATCACGTATATATTTTGTTAGTATATAAGTTGTTATTAAGAACTTATATTTATGGATATATTGTTTGGTGATATATTGTTATAACAATATATCATGAATAGATTATTGTTTTAGGAGAAGTTGCAGGAGATGTTGTAGGAGATATTTGAGGAATTGGAGTTCCTCATATTTAGGAGCAATCTCTCCTATACATATGCATTGTATGCGAGAATGAAATGTATTGAGTCTATTGAAGTATTATCCTATGTAAATCATGTTCTTTTTGCACTTACACATATTACAATAATAAATATAAAGATGTTGGTTAATATGAAATTTCTAACATATAATAATAATAATAAAGATAAAGGTATTGGTATGGGACAATTATATTAATTTATTTACAACGGATCAAAGCATATAAGTGTGTCTCACTATTTGCCATTTTTGTCCACCAACTAAAAATGCCCCACAAATAAAACTTGAACAAACAATGTATAAAATGAGGAAACACGTATTTTTAAGAGCTTAAATAGAGAAAGACACGGTGCCATGGTCATCTATTTTGACACTTTTATATGTTTTGATCCTTGTGTGTTTGTTTAATAAAGTTTTGGCATGATAAATGGAATATCTTTGGAATAAGACTCTTAAGGAATATTCTATTTTCTTCTAACATCGAACTTTAGAATTTCTAAGACATAAAAATACTAACTTATGATTAGTTAAAAACTTAAATTATAGTATTCATATGAGTGTTATATATAGTGCTTTCCGTAGTAATTAAGAAAAAAATTAATTATTCGACCCAACAAAAAAGCTATTAATTTTTGCAACAATTTATGTCTTAGATTCTCTAAAAAATGACTCTAACATGTCTTTTTGTCTAATGCACTTATTAGTATTACTACCAATAATATTGTAATGTTCACATTTAGCAATAATTTACATAGTATTTTGTGCCATGAAAAATTAACCCATTTTTCTTTAAATTTGAAAAAATGTCTATTTATTAGAAATTTTTAAAAATAAAAGTGACTCCTATATTTCTAAAATTTAATTTACCTTGATCAATCTTGGCTAATACATTCATAAATTCAAAACCAACAACCGCACATGAGTTACAGGGGTATGCTTTAGAAGGGATGTCAAATGTAAAGCTAGTTTAGAAATTCATTTCGATGTGATAGTTGGAATCTTTCCCAAAGAGTGATGTAAACCAATATCATAAATCTCTAAGCATTTCAATATGATAGTTAGAATCTCTCCCATAAAGGAAACAACATCAAAATCTCTAACCATAGATGAGACAAAACACACGAGCATTTATGAATTTGCATACATAATCTTGAATGTGTAATTATATCTCAAATGACAAACGTAACATAAGCACCATATAATACAATTACTCTAGAGATAAGGAAAATATGAAATGGCAAACATTGGTGTAAAGAACCATCGCTTTTTTCTTTTTCCTTTTATTCACCTCCACTAACTTGTCATCCCGAGATATGCACAACTTTCCTAAAAATAATTAAATGTCACAAAACCTCCATGGTATTATAAAACAAATGTTTAAAAAATACCAAAAAAATATGTAAAGACAACAATTCAGATTATAAATTTTATGTCTGATTATATGAAGTTGACAACATGGTCCAGATCTCCAAATGCCTAGATTTTTTAAGAAATAAGAAAAAAACTTGGTCCATTCTTTACCATTGTAGGTTTGACACAATGTACCTTGTAGCTACCCTATGTTTACAAATTGCTTCACATAGCATTACCAATAATACCTATGCGAATAATTGTATTCAAATTCATAATCCACAGTCTATATAGACCCGAAAACAAGGTAAAATGTAAGAAAACAATCAATAAGAAAATGGCAAACTATCAATTATGAACAATATCTACAAACTAATCTTGTAACTTATATGATCTCTTACTTGAGAAATTTTTTTGCTTTATGTTTAAAAATATTTAAAAATATTTTGTCCCTTACACCTATGGAGATCAACTATAGGAAAACCTCGTATCATAATAACACTCCTATAGATGGAGACAAGTAACATAATTCTATTTATATAATAATATTAATTTTTAGTATTAAGAGGATCATATTTCTCAACACCCTAAATGAGACATTAAGAACAAGGAACAAAAATAGCATAACATATTTTGATCTCGACCAATTAGACGAGTAAGACAAGAAATATGAACTTACCTCCAAAAGATAAAGCTTCTAAAAATCCAATATAGTAATTAAAGCTATTTCTTACACCCATAGTAAGAGCTTGCCATAGTTTCCCGATGATAACCTTGGAGTTTTCCCAATGCCAAACTTCTTGAAATATTGTATAGCCATTGAAAGAAGGGTCGCATTGTGTGAAAAGTACCCGCCAATCTGCGAATGTAATGGTGAGAATTGTTAGATTCAGCGGTGATTACAAAGAGGCCTTAAGAGGAGTGAACATCATTTGCTTTTAGCTTAGATATTTTATAAGTGTTCTGCGAGTGAAAGTTGTTTGATGAAGCAAGTTTGTATTTCAGGTCATCCTCCTTGATCAATTTTCCTTAGACTCCTTCCCAATAGAACTATTCTTTTCCAAGTGGCAAGTCTCTCGATAGGATATCCATTACCTTATTCGATGTGATTTTGTAGGTATACATTATGTTTATCAATATGTTTAGGCATTGTGGGTTGTACCTATGAGCGATTCCGAAACTCCCATGTGCAAAATTGAATAAAATGATCTCCTAGCATAAGATCTGTTATGCCTTCATCAACACTTTGTAGCATAATGTTCGCACAAAATCAAAACTGATCATTCTTTAACCCATATAATCATAATTTGGTAAATAGGAAAAAAATTGATTGAATGGAGATTTAACTGAAGCCTCCTAGCCCAAAATTCAAAAGAAGGTGTTTTCTTCTTTAAAATATGGGTAAGTGCAACAAGTTGGTGGACGAAAAAGGGGTCATAAGTGGACGTCATATCCCGTAGAATTGACAAGGGCAATTTGTAGGTAACCATACCAAAATTTCCATTTTGGTCCCCGAAGGAAGTCTGTTAACATTCAAAATGGTCCAAAACCCCCTTTCGAAAATCAAGTTTTTAGAACTTAGCCATTTTCAGCTTCTTTAACTCTTGCGCAGAAAATGGTGTGTCAACACTCTAAAAATGCACCTTTTTGAACTAGGCGCAGGAATTCTTGTGTCAACATACCAAAATGTGTGCCCCTTAGAAAGCCCTTTGGCACTGGAAATGTCGTGTCAACATCATAAAACATGTGCTAAGTATGTGCGCTAAGGCGCTGGAAACATTGTGTTGACACCATGAAATGTGCGCTGAGGCGCAGGAAATGTCGTGTCGACATCAACAAATTTGCGCTAAGGTGCACTTTTCCTTGTGTCGACGCTCCCAAAGTCGCGCCAAAGGAAGTTGGTGAAGTAATAAATGCCAGTTTTCCTATAAATAGGCACTGACACCTGTCATTTTCACGAATTGAAAATTGTGAAAAGTGTTTTCTCACGTTGCACCTGTCAACTATCCTTGTCACCCCCGCGTGCCGTTTTTCGAGCTTGTGGACCCCAACGTCATCCTTCGTCTTTTATAAATCCAGTAAGTGGTTCCTTTCTTTGTTGTTGCTTTTGTTTTTGTTGTGTTAGGTATCGTGGGCTTGTATAAAAAGATTAAATCTAAAAGAGGAACCTAACAATCTATAACCAACTGGAAACCCCCTTTTCCTCTCCTTCCAAATCTACAAATCTAGAAGGCCCCGTCTCTAAAGAAACCAAAGGCCATATTTCCCTGCTTACTATCTTGTTGAAACCCTCTCTTTACCATTTGACAAAACCAAAAGAGAGAAGAAATCTAAGAAATTGCAAAAAATCATCAAACCCTTGCACACTGTCTTTCCATGTTACACCTCCCACAGTCATCACGCCTTGCACACTTTATACGCCTGTAACATAACCCTAACCCGCGCCCATTGAAATAACACTTAGCAACTTTTATGGGGCACAGACACAATCTGCACAACATCAACAAAAGATGTTGAGTGCTTCAAAACCACGCCGCACGCTTTTTCCCTTGGCGCTGCTGTTTTGTCTTGTAACATATTTCAATGTTGCACCTTGGCACACTCGAACCCATACAACACCAACTTTTCAGCGCCCAACTCTAGCAGTTTTCCCTAAGGCGCAGGTGTCATTCCCATAACGTCAACATGACATGTTGCATGTTGTAAACCCGCGCCCTGCACTTTACCCTTTGGTGCTGCATTCTGTCATGCAACACCTCTCGAAAGTGCACCCTTTCTAACCTTGGCACAACTTTTTCATATCAACACTGGCGCACCTTTTTTCATGTCGACATCTTCAAAAGTGTGCCCAACAATTTTAAGCCCCTACAGCATGCTATGAACTTGCGCCTTGCGCCCTAAGCCTTATAATTGCTAGTTCTTCATTCTGCAAGCTTTCATTATGAATAACATGACGGTTGACATGGTTCTTTTGTGTTGGACCTCCTTGATTCTTCTTGCAAAACAACAACATCTATCCTCGAGCTCACACATGTCTTCATCAAGCAAGAAACCAACAAAGTCTAAAGCTAAAGCTAAGCAGTCGGAACAAGAGATGAAGTACAAATATCGAAAGTCAGGATGCCTGACTCATATGCAGAGTGCAGCCTTGACATCAGAGATTCTGAGTTGGGCCATATTGACATGGATGACTTTTGGGTGAGGACCAACTAGGCTAGCAGTGGCCGTGGATGAACAAGTTGGTGGGCAGTGGATTGCACTTTGCGGCGCAGGGCTGCCAAACAGTGCGTGTTGTAAATAATGAATTCATCATGTTGGTTACCCATTACTATAACAAAGACACTAGATGTGTCGAAGACAAAGAACAAAAGACGATCATCGACGTCACATACTCGTCACTTTGAACTGACCATGGCAACGTAGGTGGTGTACGGATTACACTTTAATACAAATACTAACCTTTTTGTAGGGGTTTCATTCATGGTTAGGGTTTCGGTCATTTTGGTTGATTATAGAGCGTTTTGCACACTTGCAGAGACCTATTATTTTACAAAAGAAACCCCAAGCATTCCTCATCACAGGCATTATGTAGAAATAAGTCTAGAAGACTACAAGAAGGCCTGGGACGATAATGAGGATAAATGCATGTAAATGATGAATGAGCTTTATCTAAAGAATAAGAAGCCGGTGAGCAGATGGCCACAAACCATCCACCGTAGTGACTTTAATGAGGAGTTGAGTGATACAATCACCTTCCTAAACATAGTATTTGGGCTTCCTGATGCCCATTATTTCCACAAATGGATGCTGAGGTATCTGGAGACCATGAGCAAGAATGTGCCTGATCAACATTTTGGCTAGGGTGAAATCATCAGTGACACCATCTCCCAGTAGCTCCAACAAGTTCTAACAACTGGGAAGTTCTACATGAATTCCTACGTTGTATATGTTGTTGCATTAGCAAGAGATTTCGTAGGCTTAGCTCGAAATGGGGTATGGCCCCAAGTCAAGATATATGAGTTCTACCCAGAACTAAAGCTCGAGGCCAACATCTCCCAGTTCTCTAAAATCAATGATGCCTTCTTCTATGAGGTGATCTGCTTGCTGAGACCGAACATGAGACATGGTCAAACCAGCCCGAGTGTAATTGCTGCTACGAAGAAATGGGGAGCGTTGTTCACACAATTCCCCACATTCACATACCTCAGAGCTGTGAATTTCGAGGGTGAACCAACGAAGCTGCCAAGGTATGCAAGGCCCAAAGCTGATCCTCTTGGAGTTGTCAAGGCAACTAATCACTTATCATGAGAAGTGCATGAAGAGAAAGAAAGGAGGAACTCTATTCCCCCTTACAATTGGCTGATACACCTGCACCACACTTGCCAAAGCACAGGAGATGTATGTTGAGCTTGAGTTGTTGAATCTAAAGCACAAATTACTAGCAAGGCCAACCTTCGACTGCCGAAGTTGCCTCCCAAAGGTAAAAAATTGATCCCATCCATGTTCCTAAGATTGAGGACATTTGGATCGACTTGACACATGAAATAGACATCAGGTGAAAGGATCACTCCCACCTGGCTCTGGAAGAGATCGTCCACTATGGTGTTGTTATTGTCCCAAAGGAATTCCAAGAGACTGATCAAGAAATTGATCAGGTTTACCTTGACACAGATGGGGATGATTGGCCATTTGCGAAGATCGACAGAGCCAGGTGGCGAAAACCATTCAGAATGGTCTCACCAAACATTGGTGCAAACAGAATGGTCTCACCTACCTTGGAGTAGATTTCACTACTTCTCCTTCAGGTAGAGCACCTCCAAGACCGGCCCAAGTGCCGAAAGGAAAAGGAAAAGACAAGGAGGGAGAATCAAGCAAACGGAAGAAGCTCCTGAAGGCCTTCCTTCTACTTTTGAGAAGTAAGTAGTCGACACAGGTGTCTCCGGGTAAAGAAGAAGAGACAAAAAAGTTTCAACAAATACATCCACTAAGGATGTTGTCACAACTACAACTGCCGAGGTACCCAGAGCCCTTCTTCCATTTCTTCTCCTCCTATCGTTCAAGCATCTATTCCTATGGATGTGTCTTCTCCCCTTCCTTCCTCCCTTCCATCTCCCACCTCTTCCATCTTCTCCTCTCTCGTGGATCTGTCGCCCAGTATTCCCTCCATCCCATTACAAATCCCCTCCGTTTCCATGTGCTTTTCTTCTCTTGTAGTAACTCCAAGCCCCCACAAGTGGGTGTATTGGACTCCTTGTCGATGCCACCACTGAGTGTTTCAACATACTTCCCTGAGGCCTCTACAATTGCTTCCCCTTTCACGCCCGTTTCTTCTTCTATTTCTTCTACTCACACTCCCATAAGTCCTAGTTGGATTTCTGACCACCTGAGTCAACATAAGAGAAAGGTTCCCATCGCACCCATGGACTTCTCCATCATTCCGAAGAAGGGACCCAAGAAGTAGAAAGCAATAACTCACTTTTCAAAAGCACTTGGGAGAAAGTCATTGAGATTGCATACCTAGACCCCACCAAGGAAAAGAAGGATTTGTCTCCCATAGACTTCACAGTGACTCAAGTCACAATGGGAACCTCATCTGAAAGCCTACAAGGAGAGGCCTTGTTTGCAGTAGTAGATGCCCTTTGCAAGAAGCTACAAAAGCAAAAGAGGAGAAGAGAATACTCAAGGAATAAAACAAACATCTCCTCTAAGCATTGCGAGAAAATGGGCAACGCTCCTCTTATGCTAATCACATGAAAACCCATTGAAGTTCTCAATCGGGATAAGATAAATGAATATGTTAAGATTGGTGAACAAGGCGCGGCAATGATATCTTCTTGGATTGAGCAAATCCTCGAGAGATAGTTACTAAATGATTAGGAAATTCACAAAGTGCTCTGCCAGGGATATAGATCAATCAAATAAGGAGCTAAAAGCAATAGCAAGTTCCCTCTCCAGGAGTTGGATAACGCTAGGTGCACATGAAACATTCCAAGCAATGGCTAACTACTCAGCTGACGACATATTGAAGGTCGGCGTCATCGATCACCCACGGGCACATAATAAAGCTCTCGTTGCATTAGATTACTGGGTTGATCAGATGGAATATATCCTAGAGAGGATAGATAAAATCAAGGATGAAGCCCTGGACGCACGATACAACATGGAGCGAGACGATTCTGAAAGATGTCTCGGGGATGCTCGGTGAATCATTCACCTTGAGGGAAGTAGACGATACATTCCAGTGCTTCAAGGCCATCGTCACTCAAGGTTTGGCACCATAGGTCACTTTCGACCGAGAATCAATCAATAACCTCTTGGCCTACCGCAATTTCATTGGCTTTTTGATCGATGCATGCGAAGAGTTCTTCGGGTTACCTAACAAGCTCAAGAATGAGAAAGAAACTTGCGAAGTCATTGGCGACCATTTCAAAGGTCCAGATCATGATCAACTTCAGGCAATGATCAACAAGTTTATGGAATATCGAGCGTAGTGTCACATCGCCTCTCCTGATCAAAAGCAAGACACCAAGTTTGAGCAAAGAGATGATGAGGAGTAGCTTCTCCTCTTATGTATGCTTTGGTCATTTTTGAAAAATATTTAAAAAGCTTGTTGGCATTTACGATGACATCATCCATGTTGCACCATGGGATGTTGCCATCCAAAACTTGCCCAAAGTCAACTCTTAACTTTTTAGATATTTTGTAAATATCTTGTAAGATATTTTGTAAGTAGTTGGTTTGCTTTTGTCTTCTTTCCTCCTCTCCTTCTATAAATACTTGAATACTTGTTGTATTCAGGGGTGGACATTTTTGTATGAAAAGAGAAGTGAGGAGAGAAAGACTTTGTGCTTTCTTGTAACATAAGAAATATTAATGTATTTAGCTATATTAAACACTCAAAATTATATGACTTGGTTTTTTTTTTTTTGAAAAAACCTATAAGATTGTAGTCCATTTGCCCATGATTTGGATGACCAAATCTTGTTATTTTTTCCTTTGGTGAAAAGTTAGATGTCGTTGTCTATCTTGGGATGGATTTTATTTTGTATTTTTTTGAGCAATATTTTTTTAAAAGATTTTTTCGTGAAAGTGTTCTGAATTTTTAGAAAATGGAGCGCTTTCTCATTTTCCCACCATAACTATATCAAAAAATATCAAAATCAAATATATATATTTTAACATGTATAGAATTTCTCCACACTTGGGATGGTATAAGTTTTATCACATTTTGATAAGCGAAACAAAATTTGTAGTCTTAAACGTAGACATGAACATTCATGGGAAAAAATGTCTTAAAGACCTATTGTTAGTAAAAATTATAAAATGATATTTATCTTATTCTATTCACTTTAAAATCAATATTTCTACGAAGCTAACAGTCTCCCCTACGCGATGGCACCATTTTTGTGAATGTTTTCAGTTTTTCAACATGGTTCAAGTCTGCGAAGAGAAAATTTGAAGTTTTTGACCTTTTACATGCCATAATGACCTCCCATAGCTTTGGTTGGGAAAAACAAAGATTTCCTGAGCCTTAGGGTCAGATTTGATGATACAGATAGAACCATGATCATGGTTTTAAACCATGATCAAACCATGATAATAAGCACCGTGATCACGCTTTATAAACCACGATCACGCTTTATAAACCATGATGCTTTATAAAGCATCATGGTTCTTAAATCATATTTACACACATCCCAATGTTTGAATTACCATGTGATTTTTACTATTTGACCTTATCATATGAATTACTGTGAAATTATGTCACTTTTGCACATTTTTTCTTATCACGGAAGCAAAACATCATGGGAGACAAGAAACAAAGTCAAAAAAGGAAGTCATTAAGTAAAAAAACACCAGACAAATTAGAGGCAAACAAATTTCAAAATGTTGAGCGAATGCGGAATCTTCGTGAATCAAGAAGAGGTTCATCTTCAACCCCTACTATTGTAAGCAATGAGGAACCAAGTAATGTTTCTACTATCAATGTTGAAGTTGAATTAAATACTCGTGATGAAGATGTTTTTATTGTCAATGTTGAAGAAGAATTAAATACTTGTGATGTAGTTGATGTTGAAATTGAAGGAGACAATGAAAATGTGAATAAGAAATTCAGGTTGAAACTGTAGACAAACAAAATTTGACAAAAACACCTCCTAGGATTTTACGTAAGAAACCTAATTATTTTATTGAAATTGATGAAAACATTTTGAAACCAATGTCTAAAACTTTCTAAATGAAAATCAAAAGAAAAGCCACTGAAATTTGGGATAATCATTTTGAAATTTTAAATGATTCCCAAAGATGTCAGTTGTTGGTTAGTTTGATGAAATTGATTAAAATGAGACCTACATTAAACACCTTAGGATTGACAACATCTAATATACGTGGTCAAACCTCTACAATTGTTGAAAACCTTCATGATGCATATCACATTGTTGGTGTCAAGAGACACACTAGGGATAGTAATATTGTGCGTCATGTACTTGCTACTAGTGTTGTAAGTGAATCAATAAAAAAAACGTTTGATTACGCAAACAAGTCAAATGTTGAAAGTTAATCAAAAACTCTAATGAAAGCAATTGAAAGATGTAATATCCTTCAATCACTCAATAACACCAATTTTTGGGCATTTTCTACTAGAGCACCGCATAAGGACAAAGATAAATCTGATGCTATAAGAGAAGTTGTTATTCAATTTTGGCATGATAACACTAGAGTTTCACCTAATACAAGAGATGTTGTAAAATGGAGAGTTGGTTCTACTAATCGTGAACCACATCCAAAGCATTTCTTAGATATGACTCAAACTCAATTTTTTCAGTAATTTTGAATAAGAGCATCTAGAAATTAAAATTAGTCAACATTTTTTTGAAATGTTGAAACCATTCTATGTGAAAATCAACCACGCTTGCACCACTTGTTGTTGTAGTAGTGAATATGTTGAATTTGTGATGCATTATGCTAAATTTTTACGTATTCATTCTAATTTTCAATGAAACTATGTTATCGAATGTGGTGTTCAAGTTCCACCAATATCTTTCAGGATTTTACATTCAATTAACTTGATTTTTGTATGAAAGAGAAGTTGGACAATTTTTTTATAGTCAAGGTTGTTTAGATGGAAGTTGTGAGTACATGTAATAAGATTACCTAAATTGTTTCCATGAGAAAATCCCTGCAATAGTGACATAATTTAGTTTAGTTTGATAAATATAAATCAGTACCATACGTTTGAAAATATAGAAAGATAGTTTAAACGGTGTGAGCTAGTTAAAACATATTTTTTTCGTTTATGAAAAAATTTAAGGATGAAATTGTTTACCGAGTATGACTAGGCATAAAAAGCTGAGATGGTTGGATTATGAGTGTCCCTAGATATGCAGGTTTAACATTTCCTATTAGAACTATTGTTTCAGGTGTCATTTTATCAGAGAGTTACACATTACATCCAAAATGTTGAATCGCAATTTTTGGTCTCGGGGCTCTTAAGGTTGCTTTTGTGCATATACATTTATAGCATTCTCTGAAGCAACAAAGAATCGATCAATTTTTTTGAGTACCACTTTTAGTATTCACTAGTGATGATCATACTCATTCTAGAATTGCCACGCCCACCGTTTCCGTTATTTTATGGAAACTTTTGACATCCATCCACTTAAATTAACATTATATATGGTGAGATATTTCACATCTCGTTTAAGAATGCATGCAATTTTTATTGGATGAGCACCGATTGTCAAGATGGAAAAAAATGATATAGTATATTTAGTAGAGAGTTTTATATGCCAAGGTGTAGGATGGAAAAGAGATCATGATGTGCCATGGGTCATGAGTGTAAAAAGAGACTATGTCAAGAGAAGATTTTTTGGTCTCAAGATGGTGCTAAATTAAAGATACGCCCAAATGCATAGTGGAATGGTGTATTGAAGCAACATGGCCCGAGTTCTCAAGAAAATTCCAAATGACACCTCTTTTTGGTTGACTAGGGAACAACAAATGTGTAACTATGAGGTTTGTATGACACTCACCATTTTCAAAATATAGCGTTTCATTTTTACACTCTGCTCAAACACTACTTATTTGGGCCACATGGACAAAAAATTTGGCATGTTTTTGCATCTTGTATTGAGATTTTCAAACCAAGACAAGTGACATAATATTGTAGAGGTCCCACTATGGGTGGAAGATTGTGAGGTCTCTAAGGTGCCACGCTCCGAGTAGTCACCCTCCAAGTTGAACTTTTTTTGGTCTCGATGAAGCTTCTTAATCCAAGGACTACGCCCAAATTTTGAAGTAGCCCAAAGGTAAATGGTTGTTTTACAAAACAACACCTCTTTAGTATTCAGTTATGCCCATCGAAATTTTAATATGTAATTTGGTGTGAGTTGAAACCTTTGTTTTTTTTGTAAACATATGTTTATATTTTGTGACATAAAACTGAAGAAAACTACTACACTATTTCTTATATGTCATTTGCAAACAATAGAGCAGAATTTGAATTCTGTTGGAGATGGAAAAAAGATATTGAGTACCCTATAGAGGGTCCCTATGTTGCGGTTAGGATCTGGCTGAGATGTCTTAGGTGTTTGGGAGTCCGAGACTTTGAGTCACCATCAATTTGAAAATTTTTATTCACTCTTAAGGGACTACGCCCAAACAAGTAGCCTGAGCAATGACATTGTGGAGCACCAAAATAATAACTATTCTAAGCATTCACCTAGTCACATGAAGCATGTTTCCATAGTCGGTTCAGTATGACCCACCATTTGATGGTTCATGGAAAATATAGTGTTTACAACCTTACACTTTGCTCAATATAATTTTTTTGTGTTTACAAACAAACAATAGGGCAGCGAGAGCACTTGTGATTGGAGACAAAAAGTTACATATATTGTAGAGGGTTTATACACCAAGGTGTAGGATCTAGTAAGATGTCTTTAGGTACCACTTTTGAGTAGTCACCCATCGAAGTTGAACTTTTTTGGTCTCGGGTCTTAAGGGACTACGCTTGACACTTTCAAGTAGCCGAAGCAATGAAATGAATTGTCGAGCTCAAAACAGACACCTCCTATAGTGTTTGACTTGTTTAACATTTGGATGTTCTAGATTGGTTCATATTTTTGCCAAACCCCACCGTTTTTGTAAAATATAGCGTTTGAAACCTTACAATTTCTTTGACTTACACTTTTACTATTTCACGTGTTTTCAAACAATAGGGCAGCGAGAGCACCGATTGGAGATGGAAAAAAAGAGATATATATTCTATAGGGTCCTATGCTAAGAGGTGTAGGATCTAATGAGATGTCTCTAGGTGCCACGAGAATCCGAGTAGTCACTCGTCGAAGTTGAATGGTTTTTGGTCTCAGGGCTCTTAAGGGACTACGCCCAAATAAAGTAGCCCAAAATCAACGATGTTGTTAGCAACAAAAAATGACACCTCTCTAGCATTCACTGGACCCTTGAATGTGTTGGCATAGTTAGTTGGTGCCACGACCCACCGTTTGCAAATATAGCATTTTGACAACCTTACACTGGCTCAAACTACACTATTTCACATGTTTGCAAACAATAGGGCAACGAGAGCACCGATTGGAGATGGAAAAAAACTAAGATATATATTTGTAGAGGTCCCTACACCAAGGTGTAGGATCTAATGAGACATCTCTAGGTGCCATGTAGTCCGAGTAGTCACCCGTCGAAGTTGAACGATTTTTTGGTCTCAGGGCTCTTAAGGGACTACGCCCAAACGAAGTAGCCCAAAGCAACAACGTTGTCACGCACAAAAATGATGCCTCCTCTAGCATTCACCTAGCCACCTAGACATGTTGGCATAGTCGGTTTGGTGCCATGACCCACCCATCATTTGCAAAATATAGCGTTTGACAATCCTTACATTGGCTCAAACTACACTATTTCACGCATTTTGCAAACAATAGGGTAAGCGAGAGCACCGATTGAGATACAGAAAAAACTAAGACAGGCTATTGTAGAGGGTCCCTACACCGAGGTGTAGGATCTAATGAGATGTCTCTAGGTGCCATGAGTCCGAGTAGTCACCGTCAAAGTTGAATGATTTTTTGGTCTCAGGGCTCTTAAGGGACTACGCTCGAATGAAGTAGCCCGGAAGCAACAACATTGTCACGCACCAAAATTACACCTCCTCTAGCATTCACCTAGCCACCCGGACATGTTTGGCAGTCATTTTGGTGCCATGACCCACCATTTGTAAAATATAGCGTTTGAAAACCTTACACTAGCTCAAACTGCACTATTTTACACGTTTGCAAACAATAGGGCAACGAGAGCACCGATTGGAGAATGGAAAAAATGAGACATACTATTGTAGAGGGTCCCTATGCTGAGGTGTAGGATCCAACGAGATGTCTCTAGGTGCCACGAGTCCGAGTAGTCACCCATCGAAGTTGAACGGTTTTTGGTCTCAGGGCTCTTAAGGGACTACGTCCGAATGAAGTAGCCTGGAAGCAATGACGTTTCGCGCACCAAAACAATGCCTCCTCTAGCATTCACCTAGCCACCGGACATGTTGTTTTAGTAATCAGGTTTGGTGCCATGATGTCCCCGAGGCATGACTTCTCACTACTCACCTCCGTTCATTTCCTAGGACTTCCTAGAAAAGGTAGTTTGTAAACAATTATGCCACGAAGGCTCAAGGAATGCTAGGAAGGCTCCGATCGGGTGGTTTGACTCCAAAACCGGGCCTCCCTAGAGCCCTCCATAGCACCCAAAGGCATATACCCCCAATCAAATGTTGGTGGTGATAGTTTGCTCTCCACGACGTCCGGGGCATGACTTCTCACTACTCGGCTCGCATCAATGAGATTGCAACAAGGTTAACACATTACCATGTAAATACTCTAATGATTGTTAAATGATCTCTTTTTAAAGCATGTTAATACACAATAGAGTGTTAAGAATATTTTTGCATATCTTGTGCCAACTAAGTTCTACAATGTTTCTGTATTTTTTTACAAGTGAATTCAAATTAGGACCTTATTGTTACACACATCAATAACAAGTTTAATTTGGACTAATACTTAACAAATAAATTGTAAGTACACTAAAAACATATAAAATGACTTGTAATAAATCCCTCAAGACCATTTTTAATTGTGTACATTTTGTCCCACTTTGGAGTGTGTTAACCACGTGCTTAAAATAAGAAAATTGATATAAGTCCACACTTGAATCTCTTGAAAAAAATGATCTTGCACCCAAGAACCTTCAAAACCATTATATAACATAACATCATATATCATATATCATTTAACAATAACATTTAACATCATATATCATATATATCATATCCATAATGGTCACATAATCGAGGCCATCAAATCAAATCAAACATATAGAACTAATATGGTTATGAAAACATACATAGAAGGATATCATGTGCAATGAAATCAAATCAAACATAGAAGTAATATCATTATGAAAACCAACATGGATATAATGTATCAAACTAAGTGTGTTGGACGTGTCTCTAAAAATATAAGTTCATAACATGTATCGAACTAAGTGTGTCATACATATAGGACCACATGCGGTCGCATAAGGCTATATACATGGACTATATGAAGAATCATGAACTAGGACCAGATGGCATATATATATATATATATATATATATATATATATATATCATCCAGGTCCTATGAATCTAATCATGAAACATCTTCCCTCTCTTCTCCTTACTAGAAGAAGCATGTCCATGACTTAGGGATGTAGTGGAGGGAGATGCCACTACAGATTTCATCCATGTGGTCCTAGGCATCTCTAAGTAGGCCTGCAACCTAGCTTGCACATTCATAAACAACAAGTTTTTAACACCCAAATTTTTAAAATACATTCAAAATTTAGAAACTTAGAATTTATTTAATGCATGTGAAATCTTACCACAATCTCATGATCCCTATCAATTTGTCATCGACGCGTGTCGCAGGGTCAACAATGGTAGACTCACGAGGGGTAAGCTACATACAAATAAATAGTTCAAATTAAATATTTCATGTACAAAATTTGATATTGTAGATTTAAGTAATAAGAAAAAATTCCTCCAAAATTTAACAAATTTGAAAAATTATACCTCAGTTAGTGGATCTGCAGATGTTATGGCAGTATCTACAATAACCTCCATAGTCTACATATATGGAGGAGTCTCTCTGGCAAGTCATAAGCTATACAAAAAACATGTACATATCAATATTAATCTACATGACTGCCACATAACAGACCCAAAGCATAATCGACACATAACAGACCAATACATATTAATTTGCTAATAGAAACCAACCAAGGAATCTAGGTTTAATGATCTTCTAGGGAAGCTTCGATGTTACTCGAGTCTCCAAAATTCCTACAAGAGTAGATACACAACTAAACTTCCACAATTAGAAACAAAGTGTAAAGAGAAACTAACCTATGTAAAAGTCACGTGAGGCGTGCTTAAGTAGCCTCAGTGCCCAGAGCAGATGATGACCCGCCAGGCTCCTGCGTATAAAAGACAAACATATTAATATGTACATGTACACGTGAAACATTATAATAATAAAAGTGTAATCAAATGAAATTTGAAATGTAAGTACAACTTGAAACTTATGTCTGTAACACACCCAGCTGCAGTAGCTAGCATGTCGATCTTTGGATGTGTCCTTCACCGAGATCTTGTTGTTTAAAATAAAAAAAAAATAGTTTTTACATGTATGTACATGACATAATCAAATACATATATATTAAAATCTCAAATGAATTAAACTATTGTATATATATATAAATATTTATTTGACATTTACCTGTGAAAGACCAAGATCATTTGCACCAGTTCCAAAAACATCCGCCATCATCTCATCTAGAAAAGAAATCATGTGATCCAACAAATGATGTCTCACCCGCAAGTGCATATGCACACCACATGATCCACAAGTGGTGTGGTGTGCTAGAACTGACACCTCCACCAACATCACCAGATGTAATCTGGTCACTATGTTGGGTCAGAGTGTCAGTGAGCTCCTTAATGCATGTAGTGTGTCAATCTCCACAACCTCCTTCACTGTAGGAGGGATAACTAAAGGCAAGTGGGGTTTTGGGGCATGGGGATCCTTGGTTGACCAACGCGTGCACTAGGTCTACTTTGTGTAGAGCCACCTCCTCACCCATAAAACTCAAAAAAGTCAAAATAATTTGGGACCTCATTAAGCATGAACTCACAATATAATTTCTTCAAAAAATAGAGAGGAACCTCATTGTTGTTGCATGGTGGATAATAAAAACCATCCACCATCGGTCCCAAAAATTGTTCTTGATTCGATCATCGTGGCACCAATGGATTGGGAACCATTTGCAAGTAGTTACGGGGGGCATTGGTTCTCGGGTCAGTAAATAATGCACAAATGCGGTCTTTTGCAATAATTTTGTCTTTTACGGCCGCATGGGATAATTTATCTACATACCACCACCTACAATCACCTCTAAAGGTATTCCATCTATCTATTTGGTTGTTGTGGAGTCGACTTCACTTCGTTAATCAATGTTTGCAATGTGTTGGCTAAAGTCATGCGGGACGGATTTGTGGCATGATTTTGTCTTATAGTCTGAATAAGGTTCTCAATGGAAATTTTATTTTGTCGATTCTTCCAATGATATCATGCTTGTGTTCCTGTTGGTTTCGTGGGGACAAAAGGAGCCACAAGAGGTGATCTACGTTTGGAGGAGGGTTTTGAGGAATGTTTGGAGGGTTTTGAGGAATATTTGGATGGTTTGCAGGATTACGAGCTTGTTGAGCAACTAAAAAAACAAAAAAATTGTATACATAAACAAAAAATTGAAAAACCCATGAAAATCACAAAAAAATAACCTAAAATGAAAAATTTGATCAAAATCGAGTGCTTACTTCTTCGTCTTGGTGGCAAAAACTTTTTGCGATCCGCAAGAAAAATTTAGGAAGTCGATCACGGTTTTGAGGTTCGAGAGGAAATCACGATTTTAGGTTCAAACCTATAACAAAAATTCTATGATCATGGTTTAAAAACCATGATCGCGATGTATAAACCGCGATTACGGTACATAAATTTTAGGTTTTAATGTCCACTTAATTGTCCACTAACTTGCTGCACTTACCCATATATATGGATGCCCTCTTATAAATTAAAATTCCACAATCTCAAATGCATAACCATCTATTTTTTTGTGTCTTCACACTCTACCTCATATGACCTTCATGTGACTTGATATCTTCTTACATTTCTCATGGCATAGGTTCAATATTTTTTTATATTCCATTGGAATTGCAAGTTACTAAGCCAGAATTCTTAATAAATTGAAAGATCATACATATAAAACCAAATGACCGTACATCAAGAATTTTATGAGATGTAACAATGGTGTTGCAATGAATAAAATGCATATGAATGCTACACCATTTCTCTATCTCTCTTGCATCACGCCTCACGCCTTGAAACCTTGTCTCAACACACGGTGCCACCTCATATTTCCACCTCTGTCAATTTTCCAACTGCAAAGCTCTCACAGGCGAGCTCCTGCAGTTGTGAATTTCTCCTCCCCATGTTTATCGTCATCCATACAAGCTATGGTTATATTGTTCTTCTCCCCATGTACACCACCAACCACACAAGCTTCATGCAATAATCCACGTGTCAACAATATCTAACAACAAGATGGACAAAAGTAAAAATGACTACAAATCAATGTGTATTTGTATGATAGAGCCTAAAAACATTAACAAAACATGTATTATCTACTGAGCAATTTTGGCAATGAAGGAATTACTCAAAACCAATAAGAAGAATTTGAAATTGATTTTTTGGAGGAATCCGTAGGTATAAACGAAATATTTTTTTAAATATTTGTTCAAAACTTTAGAGTAACATTGGTATCCATGAAAACTAATTACAATAGGTGAAAACAATAGTTTACTACCGAGCAGCCAGTACTAATAATAGTTAATTAAAAAATTCAAGTTTGTACGATCTATTTATTAATAAAAATGTAAAATTATGTATGCGATCGATTGTGAGTGCCACAATTTCCCTAAGACAACTATGAATTTGACCAATGCTTGAGATTTCTAACATAAAGTTATGTAACCATTGAAATAATAATAATAATGCATAATTCTATCTCTAGTCAATTGTGGGTAGGGGTTAAATTTGACGGTTGTTTAAATGTTTTTCATGATTTTAGCCATAAAATACTTGAAAATATTTGAAATAATTGTCACATGCGACTTACACATTTTAAGTATGATCTTCATTTTTATATAGATTTATATGTAAATCATACGAATATATAAAAAATAGTTAAATATATATAGAATAATCTTTTATATATGTTTTTTTATTGTTAAACGCTTTTACCATGAGCTATGAACCCTTAATCTTTTATATATGTTATTAACATTGTAAAAATAACATTATCTTGCATTTTTAAGGGCAATATTTAAAAATTATTATCATCTAAAAATGTTTGACAAACATAGGTAGCCATCAAATTTAACCCTTGATTGCGATGACTCCCCCAATATTAAAATTTCCTAGGAATTTTATACTTAATTAGTTTCAAAACCAATAAAAACCAAATATTTTGGATTATCCATGCTAAAATCCCCTTATTCATACCTTCAAAAAGATATATAATCACATCATTACATTCCATAAAATAGGGAATGAATATTAACCCTATTTCCCGCTGATTGTCCCATAATTTGTGTACATGTCTTTATAACTAGTAGTTGCACCAAATGTTGCAATAGAACCCGGATATCATAAATTTGTAATTCATTCACATGTTTTTGGATAACCATTTTATTATCAAGATTATATTCATTATTCCTTTTACATATCCCTACTAACAAATTATTATGGTGCTTGTGTGTTATGTGGTGCCCTTTCCATATGATTAATACCAAAAAAACATGAGGAAACAATGTCACCGTATATTAATGACTATTTATGGTGGTCATCTTGACATGACCTAAAATACACAATTAAAAATCAAATACAAATTAATAAGCTAAAGAGAAAACAAAGGCGTTATCTTATAAATAACATAGAGATAACAAATAAAATTTAAGGCAAATAATCTAAATTATGTGATGGTTTATGTGATCCAAAGATGAATCTAATTTATTGTGAAAATTATGATATCCTACATTAATTCAGCTCCATCAACGATATATCACTATCTTATGAAGTTGGAATTTTACTATCTTTGCATACCAAAACCTATATAATAAATCCAATAAGTAATCATAATTATGTTTTCCTTTTCCAAAGAAATACTAAAATCAAGTATAAAAAGCATGTTTTTCACAAGTTCAATCATGAGATGTTTGACAAACCACAATGTAGTGTGGATGTTGTAGGTTTTAAAGTTGTTTCATGGTTATTAATAAAAAGTTGATCAATTGACCATTCTTCTTAGTCTTCCCTCTCTACCCCATTAGTTTGCTCATATTACGCTTTGAAGTTAAAGATAGAAAGTTTATCAAAAACTTAAGAGACTATGATGACCATTTTACAAAAAATACATATCGGCCAATAATAAAAAAACATGTTAAAAAGACACTAAAAACATATAAATGAACAAATAATAACATGATCTAAACCTAGAATGGATAAACACAAATACATTAGAACAATACACATTATAGACTTTGAAATATAAGAAAAAGTGCCTTAGTGACTTAGGTTTTAGGTCTAATATGGGATTGTTGAGAAAACTTGTGACATATTTCTCAAACCAATTTAGAAGTGCTTCTCAAAACTACCCTCATTCGGGATATTTCTTGTCCTTGTTTCCAACCTACAAAACTACACTAATTTGGGAGATTTCTCAGCCTTTTTTTCCACTTACACATGTTTCCATTATGATTTATAAAAAATCTCTCTCATAAATATCCTAAAATTTATCCATATCATATTATTCAAGCTTTCCATTACAATATTCCTTTTACAATTTCCTATAATTTTCCCAAAATGAAGGTTTGTATCTTTCTAGCTCTCTTTTAGAATTATGCCTTTAATATTTGTAACTTCCTCCTTCTCAATTATCACGTATTTTTGAGTTTCTTGAAAAGAAAAATGTCAAATTTGCTACTTCCTCACTCTAAATGAAAAAATGATAATAAACAAGTTTGTCACCTCTTCAATTGCAATGAGAATGAGTGATGTCCTACTAAGTTTTTATACTATAATTCTTAATAATAAGAGAGTTTTCTTAAGTTATTTACTCCCTAAGAGTGAATGCATGTTCTATAACTATAAGTTTGTTCACCACTCTATAGTTTGTTTACCAATTTGATGCGGGGGCATCCCAAGACTTAGACAAGAAGACCTGCATTGAAGGAGGAAGGTATGCATGTGAGAAGTAGAAGGCACACAAGATAAGGAAAGGAGAGCACATGAAAGATGTGAGGAAAAATAAGAAGAATCTACCTAAGAAGGATGGGAGTTTGTAGGAGAAAATGACGAGGAGAAGGAAAAGAGTGACCTAAACCCACAAGTGAAGAGGCACGCACAAAAAGAATTTGCATAAGATAAAAGGTGGTGTACAAGGGTGACTATGTTAAGGAAAAATAAGGTGGTGAGAAGAAGGTCGAAAAGCAAGGAATGCAGGAAGAATAATGTGCATGAAGAAGAGTAACAAAGAGCATATGGGAGAAAAGTAGAGTGTGCATGAAAGGGGAAGCCCACAATTAGAAGAAGTAGGGGTAAGTGAGAAAGTGCAAAGATCATGAAGCGCGAGGCATAAATAAACACCAGAGGTGAAAGAGAGATGCATGCGAAAGATGAAGCAAACCAATAGTGAAAATGGAAAAGCATGAACGAGGGCACAACATAAGAGAAAGTGGTGAGATGACCACATAAGAAAACAAAATAGAAGAAAGGCACGAATGTGTGGAAGTCTAGCACAAGAGGTAGGAAGTGTGCAAAATAATAAAGGGGTGCATGAGAGAGATGAAGCACCAAGGAGCAGGAGAACAACTACAATGGAGATGACAAAACATAAGGATGGCAAATAGGAGTAAGCGTGAGGAATTAAAAAGGAGGTAGGTAGAAGTTTTGGGAGAAAGAAGTGGTAAGGTATAAAGAACCAACCCTAAGAAGATAAGTATGTAGTGATAATTGGTAGAGGAATGGATGGAAAAACAAATATGCATGGTCACGTGGTTTATGAAAACCTTACGTGGGATGGTCGATGTAGGAGGAGCCAACTACCGATGATGTGGTGTGAGGAGATTTATTGAAGACTATTGTGTGGATAAGGGCAATAAAGACACTAGATTCAAATCCAAAGTTTGAGCTAGAAACTTAGAGGAGCCAACAAAGAGGAGAGAGAAGTGAGAAAGATCAAAGGCGTGCAACTATAAATAGGAGGAATACTACCAATGAGAAGGTTGTTGGCTACAATTATTGAAGGTGCGAGTTGTTAAGGGCCATAGAGGATTGAATGTCTAGCAAGTAGTCCAAAAGGGGAAGAAAAAGAGAGAAAGAGTGGAAATAGGTTAAGAGATGAAGGTTGGGATGGATCATAGAGTGAAAGTGAGGAGTAAGTCTGGTTAGCCCTAGGAGGTGCCAAAATTATATATCCCTTAGAGGGAATGAGCTATAGATGTCGTATGGCCATTGAAAGATATAGATGGAACCTAAATAGTTCCAAATCCGTTGTGTTTACTCAAGGGTAGGCTCGAGGAGTACTTGATAGAGCTTGAGCCATCACCACAAGCTCTAGTGGAAAGTGAACATGCTCCAATGGATGTCATATTTATTGGAAAGTAAGAACATGCTAGAATGGATTTCATGTCCATTGTAATTGTAATTATAAACATATTCATTGTGTGTTGACTTTTTATTTCAATGTGTATACCATATTTCCCATTACAAAAATATATTTGAAACTTATTACAAGAACTTTATGTGCATACAAAAATTAAATTGCATATCTTCATATAGTCATGTCTACTACAATTACTTACATTGTTGAAATACATTAAGGTTACAATTCTTGTACATTTTATCACAATAAAATGATGAGGAAACATCACTTAATTTGGCTAGAGGGTTACAATTAATATTGTTAGGGTTAAAAATCTACATTTTAAAACAATGAAGACAATATTGACTACCTTAATAAGCGGTTTAACTTGTCAATAATTAATGTGATTTTTCGTAACTAAAAATTCTTACCAAACATCCAACTCCTTATCGGTGATAAATTCCAATAGCTACAATAGGAAAGAATAAAAAAATTGAAATTGAAAAGAAATGAAAACCTACTTTAAGTATTTCTCACTCATTCGTACAAGTATGACCACATTCTACATAAACAACGCATATAAATCTATTGAAAAAGAGTTTGTGATGATAAAGCTATCATGTGTATCATTTGGATTACCCTAACTACCAAATCAGTTATTACATTAGAGTTTATCTAATTATGTTTTAAAATTAATTATATAGTCCATTAAATTTTGCTCGAAAAATGGTTAGCCAAAAAAACCATGAGGGTTCGATTGGAGGAATTGGGGAAAATGGACACCCCTTATTCCTTGGCACTAAGCTTAGGAAGGTTGATTATTTCATGTGCATAATACCATTGGTGCAAATTTTTTTTGAAGAATTTGTTTATAGGTTATTGTAACGCTAAATCTCCTATTCACTAACTTATAAATATTTTTCTAGGTTATTATAACATTGAATTTCCTATTCACTAACTTGTATCCCTTTCTTTCATGTGAGACCTAAAAACCTCCACCCATATCTTAGATGAATACAAAGTATTTCCTTTTGGCCAAATGTTTGAAGCAAACTAAATCTCTTTAGAGTAGGTAGTGCTTAGTCTTAGTCCTGGCCATAATAACATTGCCAACTAATAAAACAATTCATGAATTGGTAGGCCTCAATTTCTAACATTTTTCATGTATAAGTAATAGGTGCATCCATGAATGGTGCTCCATATTCATCCAAGTTATCTAGAGTAGCCTACAAAAATGAATTAAATGACATGAAACTCATGCAACCTTCTAAAGATCATTATCACTTTTTGTAAGAAATATAGAAATAATATTTTTCTAAAAGTACTAAGATATCGGTCCCTCTAGTTTGAGGGGATAGTTGAGGAACTAGGAAGAGTGAAATCGAGCCAAAGGTCTTTAATCCTTGTACCTTGATAATGTAAAATTGATATTTCCTCTCTCTTATGTTATGATCCTCATGTGCGGATTTCACTAATGCCTCGAGGTTTTGGTGTAATGGTTCGTTACATTTGGTATCAGAGCGACCACTCGTGTTCGAATCCCACTCGGTTGGTTATGTCGTGTAGCCAAGGCCCATGGGGTGCCTAAACGTCGTGAAGTGGGGCTCATACGTATGGGAGTGCGGGTGCAAACCCAGCCCGAGTTGGGCTCTATGGAAGCGTGGTGGGATGTTATGATCCTCATGTGTGGATTTCACTAATGCCTCGAGGTGTAATGGTTTGTTTCCTCACTCTTATCACCAAAACTAGACTCTTGGAATTTATTTCTAAGAACAAGAGCTTGTATTTCTTGTAATTTTTTCCAAGTTGTTGTCGTGTTAAATGTCTAGCATGAAAAATTTAAAATTTTGTCCATGAAAACCAAGTCCCCACTTGAAAATTCCTCTCCCGATCCTTTGTAAACCCTTTTTCTAACTAGCTTTCCCACAATTTCATCCTCATTCTAGCTAGTAGGAATGTGCTAATAAGGTTTTTAAGTGTGTTTTATGTGCAAGGATGTTTTCCTAAGGTGATTTACAAAGTCACTAAGATTCAAGGAAGAATGATTATCCCCAGTAAGCCATGAAAGGGCCATTTTGGCATTTTTGATATATGGATACCCTATGGAAGTTGGTAGGGGAGACCTAAACAATCTAGAAGCTATGCAGGGAGAGCCATGATGTTATCTAATGAAATTTTGGGAAGATTTGTGGAAGAAATTGAAGTTAGGAACAACTTGAAAAGATAGGGTCATTTCAGATGTTGGGAATGTTATACTCCAACGGTGGAAGCTGATTTGTCTAGATGATTTTGGAAGTTTCAGGAGGAGTTGGGAGGCAAAAAAATAGTCATTGGAAATCTCTTGGAACCCTCTCCATGATGGACACATCAATTTTATTCCAAGACTTAAGAATATTTTGTGATAGCTTAAGGCACTTTCACTACTCCTTTGTGATTAAAGGGTGAATGGTGTTGTTGTCACAAGATCAGTGCAATTTCAAAACTTTTGAAGTCATGGGAAAATCCTCATGCTTTGGTTGTGTTTCCCTCATGATGAGCCTCACATTCCAAGTCAAAACTTTTAAGTTTAGGGCAATATGGGAAAAATTGGCTAGTGAAGGAACATGTGGAATAGTTACTTCATTCCACATGTTCCCCACATCTCCACCTTGACTTAAATGGGCTTAGAAGTCGAAAATTTTGGGTTTCATTGGCACAAATTAAATAATTCTCAATTTATTGGTATTTTTGAACCTCGACATACATGACCCCTTGGTAACACATTGGATAACCGGTATTCTCACATAAATAAGGAACAATTCTTTCGTTCCCGTGTTCACCTAAAAAACCCATCTTTATCTTGAACTCAACATTGAAAGAGTGGTGTCGATTATGTTGACATTTGGCGAGAACTCATGAAATGTTCCTTGGGTTCCTTCATTCCTCGCTTCCCCAAAACACTAAAAAAGGAAAAAAGTAATGGAGTTGGTTAAGTAGGCCATGGAGGGAACAAAGGGAATTGTTCCCTCATTCCTAGTAGTGCCTCAAAAACCCGTAATCGATATGTAAGCCAAATGAGGAATATAGTGAATTGTTCCTCCATTCCCTCTATATACAGGAGCATTTCTGTGAGAACTTCTTCACGGTGTATTGTGTTTCTTCCTTGATTTATATCCCCACTCGTATAACAAAGGAATTGAATGGATTGATGATTAAAGGCCTAGGAAAACTATTCCTCGAGTTCCTCTAGTTCTCAGTTACCACTTAGCCTCTAGTTCTCCAGATTACGATTATTTATCATATTTTCACATTAACTTCCATATTTTTTCCAAGAAGAGGAATATGAAGGGTCCTAAACTCGGGTTTTGGAATTTAATATTGTATTTGTTCCCAAATTGAATGTATTAACTCAAGTTTAGGAGATGGAAGGTCACAAGTGATGACAAGAAAGTGTGAAAGGTCATATGGGGGAAGATGAAGAGTCATATTGTAAATATATAAATTGTAATGCCTTCTCCATTCCAAAGGGTTCACAATTGTTGATTGTTGTAAGTTGTTGGATTTCACTACTACATCAAGTAATAAAAGTTACATTTCCTCTATTTATTTGTCTATGTTCATCTATCCTCTCTACTCTCCAATTTTGCAAGCATTGTGATCTTGTACAACCAAGAAGGAACTTTATGTCTTTGATTAATGGATCTGTAGAACTTTGTGTCTCCAATTTTTTATTCTTATTGTTGATTGTATCGTCATGTTCTTATAATTGAATGTGGACCTACTTTGACTAATGCATGTGAATTTTTAAATTCTACTTGAAATATTATCCCTCTCTCCCTCTTTCTCCTACTCTCCTTTACCTCTCTCCCCAACAAAGTTCCTCCTTATACACTATATAAGCACTTTGCCACATGTTTAGTGAAGTATTCTTGTGTGATCCCTGGACTAATGACCACCCCATAGTATTATTTAGTTTACATTCAATAATTGGAGCCTCCCCATACCCAATAAGAAGGGACTTAGCCCCGAGACCATTGGTGAAACCCAATAATTTACACTGCTATGAAAAATTATTTCATCAAATGCAGGTTCCACTAGTGAAGATCTTCCCTTTGTGCACCCTTAAAAGATCTCAATATATATATATATATATATATATATATATATCTAAAACGCATACAAATGTGGAAAACTAAAAAAATAGCAAAATTACCATCTAAATGTGCTTAAGCCCTATTTAATCCCATTAAAAAAATTACATTTTTTGGTCACATTCATATCTTAAATCTTGTAAAATGGTGGAAATAAGATATACAAGGGCTAATCTAGCAAGTGGCATTGTTGATTCCACATTTTAAGAGCAATATCAAAATAATTTTAGGCTTCCCATTGTCTAAATAACAAGGCAAGTTGGTCAAGAATTTCATCATGAATTTGATTATGATTTTTCTCTTGAAGATATAATTAAAGAAGCGGTTATAGAACCACTTGATCTCATTCCTCAAAAGAAGAAGAAGAAGAAGAAGAAAGAGAAGAAAGAATGGATACACCTATGATATAGGGACAAAACACCGATCTGCTAGCATTGGCTCTTCCACTTCATGAATTAGGATCGAGAAAGAACTTTCCAAAATTATATGGAGATAGAAAAAACATCTAGATGATCACATTACAACTTTCATCACAGCCTATGGCATTCTTGGAGTGGGACATGAAGATGTTGTTGTTCGACTATTCATGGAGTCATTACAAGATGTTGTTACGGAATGGTTTATTACTTTCCATCATGTTTAATTACTTATTGGGATGACATGAAAACCAAGTTTGAAGCAAGATTCAATACTATGGAATATGCACATGCCCTCCTTACTCAATTGGCTTAGATGAAGAAAGAACCACAAGAGCCCATGAGAGAATTTGTAGCAAAATTCAATAAGTTGATCAATAAGATTCTTAATTTTGTTTGTCCTACTACAGATAATAAAAAATGGTTTTTCGTAAATGCTCAGTTTCTTGAAATTGGTTTCATATTGTGGAGAGATTAACCAAACACTCTTTGAATGCTCAAGAACTCATCATTGAAGTAGAAGATGATCTTATCATGTCAGGGAAGATCAAGAATTATTCAAGAGAATAAGGACTAGAGTTCTAAAGATGAAAGAGTTGATCCATTGCTAAAAAAATGGTCAATGATTTGACTTTATTGAAGAAGGAAATTACTCAACATGCCTCATACCAAAATTGGAGAAAGAATAAAATTATGGGAACACCCCAAAGGATTGCCTTGGAAGCTCCACCAATTAATGCAATATGTGGAACTTGTGAAGATGAAGGAGAAGAAATCGTTGAATCAAAAATCAACGAAGAAAAATATGGATGTGCCATGATTAGGTATTTTAAATACTCACCAAAAAATACTTTTAAAGAATCCATGGTTGATATGAATAGTTACTCGTGTGTAGTGTTTACCACTCACAAATGTAGAAAAGAAGCCTATTCTTTCACTTCCCAAGTAATGAATATGAATCTTCAAATGACGACTATGTGAAAAATAAAAATAAAAGGAAGATCATCGTGGTCTACTTCCATGAGGCCATCTAAGAAGAATCTCGAGACTACCTCAGTCAAGAATCCATCTTCCTCTTTAAGTAAGTCTCTTTCATCTCCTTTTGTCAAATCAGCTTCTAATTCTATTAACCATAAGAATGAAAATCCTACTCTTGTCAAGGCTGTCATAATTCCCAATGTGCCTAAAAATTATTCACCTTTTGACATCATTGACCATGTTAAGAAAGCCAAAATTTAAATTTCTAAATATGAGTACTTGAGAACTCATCCCAAGCAATTTGATAGGCTTATCCAATTTATTAAAGGAAGTATTTCAAGTTCATGTTCCAAAAATGCCATTACCAAATAACCACTCCTTTCCCTCAAAGCACCATTCCTTCAGAACCTTCTTACCTTAACCACCTCCGTTAAGGTAGAAAATTTCTATATCGCTTTAATAGTCATGGATATAAATTGAATAACTACATTATTGATTTTGGTGCCTTTGGCAATGTGATGCATACAAAAGTTCTATAGCTCTTGGTCTTACTCTCATCCCTACTACTAGTCATTGTTATTCCATGGAAACTAAATAAGTTCCTCTTGTTGGCCAAGTGAAATATTTAGAAGTATCATTTGTAAATTTTCCTGATAAGAAGATCACGATGAAAATACTAGTAGCATATATGCTAGCCTCATATGGTATGCCATTGATCTAGAGTTTCATTGAGATGTTGGCGAAGATATATAGATGGATTGGTTATATGTCACCATTGTAATAAATGGTAATATGAAGAAGCTCCTTCCCATTAGGAAAATGAAATACATGGTTCAAAAACTAGATGAACCAAGGGAAAACTTCTTGTTTCAAGATTCAACGTATGGTAACTTTTTTTAGCTTCATAGGAAGATGTTGAACTTCCCATGTTGATAGAGGAGTACCCAGATACAATTGAGGTGGTCAAGGAACATCATGATGATTTTATGGAACTTGAATTTAAAATTATGTACTTCCCATTGGATGTGAATATGAATGCAAGTCCTCTACTTGGTAGTGATTATGGCAACATTAACTTATAACAAAGTTATCCCGAGGTGATGAGCAATGTGGATCATAAAGAAGAAATGATATCAAACAAATTCTTGGCAGGTGAGTCCCATGTTTCCAATCATGTTCTCAAGGTTCAACATGAAGACCCATTCAATGAGTATGATTGTGAATATGAAGCTTTCTCTTTCCCATTGGGAGAGGATGAATCTTTCAAGAAGGAATGCATAAATGACAAGATGTTTGGGCCTCTTGAATTGACTCTACTAAAAAGGGGATGAATTCATCATGGAGATGAATTTCCAAGCTCATGATGGTCAAGATGGTCAAGATTGGGAAAATGTTGATCTTTTAAGATATTATAGCCTCAAACTTGTGCTTGTTTTCCATTTAATATTCAAGAAAAACCTTCTCAATGAGGAATGTATGAATAAGAATATGCTTGAATCTTTCAAGGTTGGATATACTCAAGGAAAAGATGTTTTCATCATGAAGATGGATTTTGAGGCTCAAAATGGCCAAGATGGAGAAGATGGCAGTTTCATTTTCATATCCAACATCGTGTTTGTTTTCTTTCCAGGGGGTGATGAAGGACTGAGCAAGTTGGTATGAAGAATAGTTGTTTTTGGAGAAGGATAGCAAAAAAACACCAATAGGCTTGTGATAGTGTTGAAACTCTTAAAACATCTGTTGAGAACCATCTCATAGAGACCATGGTCATAAAGTAGGTATAAAATCAAATTCAAATGCCTATCAAAGATCATAAGCCTTAGTATGAAAATAACAAGCCTAGTGTGATCAAGACTCATTCCCATAATTAATGGAAAATAAAAAATTGGAATGAATTTGGAAATAAATGAGCAGATGGAAACAAGATATCAAAGAAATGAAGGAAATGAGATATCTAAATGGACCCTCACTTATAATAAAAATCATGAAAACTTTCTCAAGAAATTGAGAAAGGGGTCATATTTTAGTGAGCCATCAATGGATTTACAGAACAAAGGAATTTTGGTGATACCCATGCATGGGTAAACATTCAATGAAGAATAGGTGCTACAGTGAAAGTAGGTTTTCCTCAGATGTACTATAGGTGAAGTAGGTTTGTGTCATGGTTTCCTTTCTCCATTGTGTGTGTTTGCTTTCTTGTGTTTGTGTTTTTAGTGTTTTAGCTTTGTTTGTTCAATATGACGACTCCATGGCCTAATGGACAATGCATTGTCTTGATTCCCAATGAGATACCTAAGGTTATTCATTACCCCTTACGATCTAATGTCCCAAAGCTAGAGCAAGTTGTTGTCATGTTAAATTTATAACATGCAAAATTAAAATTTTTGGACATGATAACTAAGCCCCCATTTGAAAATACCTCTCCCAGTCACTTTGTAAACCCTTCCTCTAGCCAGCCTGTCCATAGTGTCATCCTCATTCTAGCTAGTAGGAATGTGATAACAAGGTTTTAAAGTGTGTTTCATGTGCAAGGATGTTTACCTAAGGTGATTTACAAAGTCATTGAGATTCAAGGAAAATGACTATCCCCTGGAGGGCTTAAAAGGTCATTTTGGTCATTTTGCAACTAGTATCGATACCCTTCTAAGCTTGACAGGAAGAAATAAACCATCTAAAAGTTATGTAGGAGAGCCATGATTTTATCCAAAGTAGTTTTGTGAAAATTTGTGGAAGAAATTAAAGTCAAGAACAACTTGAAAAATATAGGGTCATTTTAAATGTTGGGAATGCCATACTCCAATGGTGGAAGCTAACTTGTCGGATGATTATGGAATTTTCTAGAGGAGTTGGGAGGAAAAAAATAGTCATTGGAAAGATCTTGGAACCCTCTCTATGATGTACACATCACTTTTATTCTAGGACTCAATAATCTTCCATGATAGCTTAAGACACTTATTGTTTCTCCTCCACACTTAAAGGGTGAATAATGTTCATGTCACAAGATCAATGCAATTTCAAAACTTTCAAAGTCATGGGAAAATACTCATTTTTTTGGTCATGTTTCCATCCTCTCACCAAGCCTCACGGATCCAGGATTTAGTCAAAATTTGTGAGTTTAGGGGCAATCTGGGAAAAATCAGCTCTTAGAGGAACAAGTGGAACAATTCCTTTGTTTCACCTGTTCCTTCATCACGCCTTGAATAAAATGGGCTTAGAAGTTGTAAAAATTGGTTTTCATGAGCATAAATAGAAAAATTCTTAAGTTCTTGGTGTTCCCCAAACCTCCAACATACTTGACCCCACCTTGGAAAACACATATGTTAATTTTTTATCAAATGCTTTTTCATGGAAATAATGAAGGGAAGTTCTTTCATTCCTTGTGTTCACCGAAACCCTACCTTTTCTTGAACTCAACAATGAAATAATGGTTTTAGTTATGTCGGTACTTGGTGAAACTCATCAACATTCCTTAGGTTTCTTTGTTCCCCACTTCCCTTGAAACACCGATAAAGGGAAAAGTAGTGACATCAATTAAGTTGTTTCTATAAGGAACAAAGGAACTATTCCTCATTCTAGTAGTGCCAGAAAACTTGTAATCAAAAAAAAATATGTTGGATGAATAAGGAACATAGGGAACTATTCCTCCATTCCCTTTATTCCTTGATTTAGTGCCACTCCACAGCGTATAACAAAGGAAAAAGAATGGATCAATGATTGAAGGCCCAGGAGGAACTATTCCGTAGTTCCTCCAGTTCTCTGGATTGCCACCTAGACCAATTGTTTGGTTGATTTTCACAATAACTTCTAGATTTTTGCCAAGAAGAGGAATATGAAGGGTCTTAAACTCAAGTTTTGGAATGTAATATTGTATTTGTCCCCAAATTGAATCTATTTAGTTTAGAGATGGTAGGTCACAAGTGACAAGAATGTGAAAGGTCATATGGGGAAGATGAAGATTCATATTATAAATATATAAATGTAATGCCTTCTCCATTCCAAAGGGTTGGAAATTGTTGATTTTGTAAGTTGTTGGATTTCACTACTACATCAAGCAATAAAATTTGCATTTTCTATATTTCCTTGTCTATGTGCATTTATCCTCTCTACTCTCCAATTTTCCAAGCATTGTGATCTTGTAGAATCAAGAAGGAACTTTATGTCCTTTATTAATGGATCCATAGAACTTTGTGTCTCCAATTTTTAGTCATATTTTATTGCATTATTGTGTTATTCTAATTGAATGTGGACCTACTCCAGCTAATGCATGTGAATTTTGTAAATATACTCACACCATTAACTCTCTCTCTCTCCTATTTCTCCTACTCCCCTTACCTCTCTCCCAAAAAAACTTCCTCCCTTGTACATTGTACAAGCACTTTACCATAGGTTTAGTGAAGTTTACAAATACCCAATTCGTCTTCATAATATAAACATTTTTAAATGGATGAAGTACGTATGTAGAAACAATATAAGTGCCTTCAAGTATAGATTAATAAACAAAATTAAAACCATACATTAGTTAAACCCTTGCCAATTAAACCCATGCCAAGTAGAACATGAAAAAGTCTTAGAAAGAGTGGGTTTGACAAGTGAGGCCCACACAAAAATAAATAAATGTAAACTTTGTTTATGATATAAATAAATCATTCTTTGTATCTACATTTTCCTATGAGTGATTAGATTCTACCACTAACTTTTAAAATCTACCTTGAGAAACAAATGTTAAAACTGATCAAAACAAAAAAAATTAAAATCCTTCACTCGGAAGTATTTAGTAGTTTCTGGAGATTCTCGAAATCTGAAAGTCCGACTTTCCGGCTTTTGATTTGTGAGATTTCTCCTTACAAAATTTTATGACAAAGAATTGAAATTGTGCTTTTGGACTTCTAAAGTCTGAAAGTTTGAAATTTCTTTCGACTTTCGGGCTTTTAATTTGGGTTTTAGAGATTTCCTTAGGTAATTGGTGATTTTTGCTTTGGACTTTCAAGTCCGAAAGCTCAAAAGTCAAAATTTTAGACTTACTGGTCTTTTGGGTTTCGAATCCTATGTCGCATTTTGGGTAAAATCTCATTTGGAGTTCTGAAATCTGAAACTCTAAAAGTCCAAAATTTCAAACTTTCGAATTTTGGGTTTCGAACCTTTCCCAACCATTTTAAAGTTTTTTTTCAACTTCAAAAGTCCTTCCAAAAGTCTGAAATTTCAGACTTTTGGGCTTTCAGGTTTTGGAGTTTCTCCATCACCATTCCATGATTTTCACCTCCTAATCTCTGAAGTCCAAAACTCCAAAATTTTAAATTTCAGACTTTTGGGTTTTGGACTTTCAGAGATCTTTGTGCATTTAATTCTTACCTACTTTTGTACGTGTCAAAATTTGAGCATTAATGTCGGGTTTTCTATTTAAACTCACATTTTACCTATCATTTTCACTCGACATTTTCTCTCGACGATATAGTTTTTTACGGTATCTTGTACTTTTCGACATCATTTTCAAGGTATTTTATTTAGGTTATTTTATTTTTGGTTTAAGATCTTGTGGTTTGTTTTCTCCTTGTTCATATTTTTTTTTTTGTTCCTCTTCTATATACCTTGGAAGATGAAAATCTCATTTCCCACCATGTTTCCTTTAACAATCTGATTTTCTACAGGCATCTTAAATGCAATTTCACGGTGTAAATTTCATCAAGATCCTCCTCCTGATTTTACTTTCCTTTTTCGTGCCTTTGAAAATCTTCACTTTCGGCATTTCTTGATTTTCGGGGTTCGGAGGTTGGCATTTTTGAATTTTGTGTTTTTCAGAGTTTGGAGAATCAACGTTTTGAAGGTTGGAATTTTTTGGAAACTATATTATTCTCTTTTCAAATTGTTTGCTTTGGAATTTCAGGTTTGTGTTTTCAGGTTTTCTCTCTCGGATTTCGGGTTTTGGTTTGCTCTCTAGTTTGGGTTTTTTCTTTTGGATTTTGAACTCTTGAAAGGTTTTGAAACTTTGAAAAATTTCAGATTCCAAATCAAAATTTGATGTCAACTTCTACACAAGGGAAGGAAAAGATGAAGTATACATTCCTCGGAGTGGCTCCTCATTCTTGTCTGTCTTCAGACTTGGGGAATATAGGAGACACTGATCTCGGATAGATTGATTTTCCAGACTTCTGGGCAAGGGTGAAAGCCCCAAACAAGAAATCCTGGATGCAAGCCATATATGATAGTGGACTTGTTTTGGTTGTTGGCTTTCCCACATCCATGCATTGCCCTGAGTTTGTCTTAGCTGCAGTAGCTCACTTCGATGAAGACTCCGGATAGTTAAGGATGTTGATGGAAAGGTTGTAATCCACTTGGACCCATATTTCTTTGAGGACTTGTTCAAACTTCTAGATGTCAAAGATTATGCAACAATTTCACCGAATTGGTAGTAGAGCATTGGGACAAGGAAATAGAAGTATGCACAAGGGTCATGTTAAAAATATATCTGGCCAAGAATGTTACTAAATTTCCCAAGACTATGTATCGGTCGAGACTTCATCCAGGAAGTCAATGACATTATTGTGTTACTAAGAAGAGTTTTAGGCCTTCCCTCTCAAAGGAATTTTAGGAATGGATGTTCTTGTATATATCTACCATCAAGAAAAAAAAAGAATTTATTAGATGGGGGAGCATATCAGTAGCTCCATTTGTTTTTCAGTTAAGCAAGGTATCGTCTTCCAAGAGTTTCTACATGACATCCTTTCTAGTCTATGTTGTAGCTACTATGGGGGATTTTACTAGACTGAATACTAAGGGTATTTAAGTACTTCCCAAATCTATGATTTCTATCCTCAGCTTACACTTGGATGAGGAAGCAGGCACTTCCATAGAATTAATGATGCTTTCTTTGTTGTCATTCTCTATCATTTCGATAAAGAGTTATACAATCAAAGGATTTTGATGAAGCCTTTAAGGAAGTACAGTGGGGGAGCTATCTACTTAAAGTTCCCTACATTTACATATATTCATTCTGGTTTTGTAGGTGCTCCCAGCAAGCTACCAAGATGTCCCATTGACAAGTGGATCTTACTAGAATTAGTTCAATAGTTGCTGGACTATCATAAGATTCAGAATAAATGACACAAGGTGGGAGTTCAATTCCCTATTTTGATCAGATAGATACACTTGTCCCAATATCTATAAGGTAAAGAATGTAGATGCAGAGATGTCAGAAGTAACTTTGCGGACCTTCCATCCTCGGACCAATTTTGACTACTAGGGTAAATTTGGCAAAACATGCCTATCTAGTTCCCACATGTGCCCCAGTTGGAAGACATTTGGATTCATTGTCAAGATGAACTCATCATCAAAAAAAGAGATTATGAGAGGTTAACTTTGATGAGGTTCGGTAATTTGGTATAGTTGATATTCCAAAAGAAATGCAAGATGATGATGAAGTCTTGGATGCAACATATAAAGATAATAATGTTGCCAATCAACCATTACCATGGATTGATTGGTATGTAGAAGAATGTTGCAATACCAAGGAGAGGGTGGGGCCCATTCTACAAAGAACCTACAATTGGTTGTTACCTTGGGAATTTCACCCAAAGGGTTAGATCAACCTACAAATATAGGATCCCAACCAACCATGAGTCTTCCAACACCTACAAAAGGGAAGAAGTCCATCCAAAGGGGCCAGACAGTTCCAAATAAGATCTCATTTTTTGTTGGTAGCTCCTCTCTCTCAAAGGCTCCCCTTCCAAGGTTGTGTCTCTAGCAATACCAACCTCAGAAATAGTTGAAGTTGTTGATTCTCCAAGTGTCTCATAGGATCTGCCATCTCCTCTTTCATCATCACTTCCTCCATCATTTCCTTCCACCTCTACAATCATTTCTTCTTTCCCATCCCCTTCTATGGCCCAAGTATTCTCATCTCTTCCAGTTCTCTCAGCAGGGGAAATGATTGGGTCACCCATCTCTTCTTCACTACCTCTAACACTTCCATTTCTTTCCATCTCATCTTCTAATCCCATTGTATCCACTCCTATGGCCATTCTCACATCCACCCCATCCATTATTTCCACCTCCATTCAAATGCCAACTAATGTTTCTAGTGCTCTTGTTTTGACTAGTGCTTTAGGTACTGAATCGGTTGTTCCACTCCCATCAGCATCAGCCATTCTAGAATGGTTGTTTTGTCAGACTCCAAAATAGAAGAAGAAGGTGCCTCTGGGGGATGTCATAGACCTAAGTGTATTGGAACCCACACCAAAAGAGAAGGCTAAGAGGCCTAAAATTGTTTCCAGCCTTTTAGTGAATCCAATTTAGAGAAAGGGTTGTAGAAGTTTCTACTCCCATTGAAGGGAAAACCAAGGAAACTATTACAACAGCAGATTATCAATTTCTAGATTTTCACTTGGAAAATAAACACATGAAGGAGCTAAACATGATGTGCAGGCTTCTCTTGGAATTTTTGGAAAAATATGACAAGGACAAGGCTTCCAAGGATGAGCTCAAAGCAAAGTCGAGCAACTCACTACATTATTAAGGAAGGTAACACAACCAACTCCATCTACCAAGGTTTCAACTACTACAGCTCTGACAGTTTCCTCTACTCTCGATGATATTCCTTATCACGAGATTGAGAAGATAGGTCAGAAGGGAAGATTGGTAAATGGATGGATGGAGCGTATACTTCAAGAAGCCAATCCTTTAATTAAAGAGGCTCTTGAAATATATAATGATTTATAGATTGGAAGAGATGCTATTTGTAAAATGGATGAATCCTTTTCTCAGAGATAGGATAATAATAATCGAACTTGAATTTAGCACATGGAGTGAAATCAAAGAAGAAGATTCAAATTTACTCCTTCGGAGGATGTAATTGATGATGCTTCAAAATTGTTTGAATATCAAAAGGCAATGGAATTCCGGTCTCAAGTGTTACAAGATTTAATAAAGAAGTTGGATGATAAACAAATAGAAATCATGGATGCTCTAAATGACATATCAAAAGAGTTTGATATTATTAGTTGTAAGTTCTTCAATGAGAACATTGATGCTCTTTTGAGGATCAAATATGGGAAAATTTCAAAGATTTGGTGAAATGAGATGATGAGGTTACCCGGACTTTCAGCAGTGACTCTATTGATAGGTTGGTGTCATGCCAAAATTTCACAAGAAGACTAAAGAAGGTCATGGGTAAACTTAGAAGAATTCTAGCTAAAATCACAAGGGAAATTGAGACAATAGATGTAGTGAATCACTACGCATGTGGGCCAGAGGATAGAGAGATTCAGGGAATTATCAAGCATTTCATTGAGTACAAACATCAAATGGCTTCTTGGGAGAAAGATCAAGGGAAAATTGAAGCTAGAGAAGATGTTGTAGAGCCAAGCCAAGGCTAGGCGGCCATGAGAGGACTGATCCAAGCTCGGATCGGTCAAAGTTGTAGAGAGTTGACTAGGTCAAATTCTTGCAACAAACTTTGCTATTTTTATGGGAGCATGTTCCCTTAAAATTAATGACATTTCTATTTTTAGTAAATTGTTAGTTAAGGCCCATTATAATGGCTCAGCCTAAAAACTTATAAATAGAGAAGTACATTAAGTCTTTAGGGAGATCAATTTTTGGAGAAGTTACTCTTCAAGCTTGGAAGAGTGCTTTGAATATTCAGAAACCTTTTCAATTACATTCAGAGTGATATTTTTCCATGGAAAGTTGAGTTATTGTGTTAATGGTTGATGCATTTATGCTTTGTGAATGCATAGTTCCTTAGTATAAGTGGTTGGCTTGCCTTTATCTCAGAATATCTTATTTCATTCTGTTAGAAAGTGATATAATTGTGTGAATATCAGTTGTGAAAAAGGTTATCTTCCTTCTATTATACAAGCCATATTATCATTGAATTTTATGAATGAAATGGATGTTTGACATGTGCCTATTTTATATTATCATGGTGATTGATTATGTTTCCAATTGAACTTGATCTATCTATGCATAATCTGAGTTTAATAATAGGAACGTATGCTTCTTAGTTTGTGATATCATGTATCCTCTCTAATTTGTAGCAGGTGAAGTTGGTTTGTGGTGCACACACCCTCTTCAAATTAACCCTTCCTGAGTTTGACAATACCCTTTATTTGGTGCATCACCATCCCTAGTATAGTTTCATTTCTTCAAATCTCTTTCCCTAAAACCCATGAAAATGTTAGCATAGGTCTAGATAATCATTTTATTGCACTAGGAATAGTACAACACTTAGTTTAGGAAGAGGAAGTCGGCCTTCTCCATAGAGGTTCACCTCGAGCCCAAGTCCCACAACTTGAGAGGTGATCCCATGCGTCCCAATCACACCAAACGTCCTATCCACATTTCTGTCATTGGGAGGGTGTATTGATTTGGTGACAATATTTTTTGGCACACCCGGTGGGACAGTGTTGGTACTTCTCTTCGCACTTGCAAGACTCAAAGTACCTGGCGACTCCATTTCTTTGGATTTCAAGTCTTAGTGTAATTACTCATGTGAAGAATTCAGAAAAGAGTTTCTTCAAAGTAAGGAAATTATCAACATATTGAACTTATCTTGTCTCCTCCAAAAATAAGGAGAAGAGGCATTTTTTTATCACCCATTGTAGTTTTACCTTGTAGGGGTCATTCAACCCCTCCGTATGGAAAGTTTCTTAAGGAACAACCAACCACTTGCTGCTATGGCACGAAACCATTTTTCCCCTTTCAATGCAAACAATCCTCTTCTATTGGCTCAACGTGACCCTATACCTATTGTGGCGCTCAAAATTTTACCCTTTTATACAGGGGAAACTCACGTTACTCTAGTTGAACATATTCTTGATGTAGCCAACATTTGTGTCATACATAACATCACAGAGGATAACGTTGCGGTCAGACTTCTGGCCACTTCTTTCAAGGGAAAAGCACTCCAATGGTTTCGAGGGTTAAGTGTTGGCACTATAACTACTTGGGACGAATTGGGAGAAAAACTCTGTAAATAGTTTGAAGACAAGAGTGATCACCTATCACTTTTGGAACAACTCACTACCATGAAGAGGGCTCCTCAAGAATACATGAGTGATTTCAATTTCTGATTCCATAGGACCTGGAATAGGATTCCAACACTCATAAAACCTTCTTCAAATAATGCATTCTTGTACTATTTGTGAGCCTTGAATAGTGATGTAGTAGTTATGATCTAGTCCATGGGAGGGACTACATTACTTGATGCTTACGACATTGCCATAAGAGTGGAAAATTCCTTGATTCAGTGGAAAAAGATAGCTCCATGACCTCCAATGTCATTTTCTCCAGATCTTACGAACAATCAACCTATCATCACTCCTATTCTAATGCAGCCTCTAATCAATGGCCCAGATTTTCCCTTGCCTCTTCGAATGATCTATTTGAAGTCAAGTCACTACTACAAAATTTTGGAAATGAGCTTGTCACACTCAAAAGGCAACAATTTCAATATAATCGTCCATACCAACCACAAAACTAGCAGTATCAGGCTAATCGTCCTCCTTTCCAAGGAAACAACCAGCCTCAAAATCAAGCTACAGGTCAAGCTACAAATGTCAGGCCTTTGAACTTTCGGAACCCTCTTCTTGCTAGCTCATCTAGAGCCATAGTACATGTCCGAATAATTTAGTCCAAGACTATGAATGGTGCTATCCTTGTTCTCAACCCCATAATCAAAATATTTTTCCCCATGGAGTTTGTAGTCAGGCCCTTATGGTTGAAAGCATATCTACCCCTTCAGAGTTAACAGATAATTCATCTACACAAGAAGCAAGTAGATCAACTATAGGCCCTTGAAGAAGTCACTTTGCTTAACTAGCAAGCTAAAGAGTTTTACGGGTTGAATGTAGAATCCTCATCAGTAGCGGCCAACACTTGTTCTAAAAAGAGAGCAATGGAATCTCAAGCTCCCAAAGCTGATCAAACATCCAATTCGTAACCCCAAAAAGAAGCAACATTTGATAAAGAGGCGGGAAGAAACCGTCAGAAACATTTGTTGGCCAAGATGAGAGGTGAGAAGGTTCTTCAGGCATCACAATGCCAAATAAGCATTTTCCAAAAGAAGACTCTAATGCTCAAAAGGGTATTAGCAAAGTTGGGGCAATTCCATTCAGCATTGTTGAACAAATGAAGTGTTGGTACCCAGATTTAATCTCCTTCAAAGGCCAAACAACATCATGGATTTGACAAGACACTTAGAGGTAGATAGATGATTATGTATGTCATTTTGTAGCTAGGAAGCAATCTATCTGACTTTTTAGCACTCAGGATTTGAAGAAGTGGGTAGCACCTTAAAAGGATGTGATCTTATCCTAACTATTTTAGGTTATGCCTCTCAACCAAGGTAAGAGAACCTATTTTGTAACCTCTATTATTGAAGAATGCTGGTAAATCCTTCTTTTACACAAATTTTATAGAGAAGACCTTGGGAAAATATGATCAACACACCAAATATGACTCTCACGAGTTGTCACTTCCAAATTATGGAGATATTTTCAATACAAGGCAAAGGTTACTAAAGACATTAAGAAATCCTGATTGTTCTGCATATTTTTGCAAGTAGATTTTGTTCCTTTGTTGATACACAGGGAAAACAAGGGTAGTTTAGGGTGGATCAATGGTTTTTAAATGATTTTGGTGGGAGATGAAGTAGGATAAAGTTGATTATACCGGATCTTTGGAGGGACTTCACAATAATGAACAACTTCACAACGGAAAGCTTCAGAATAGTCAAGACGTTCCTTCAACTAGAAGGTGTGCTTTAATGGAGGCCCAGATCAGCACATTTTCACATAATATTTGAGACTCCAACATGAAGGCTCGAATTAGAAGACTCAATTAAACACTAAAGTTTCTGATTAATCATGCCTAAGGTACACCCGAAGACTTACAAACAATATTTATCAACAAATGATAGTGAATTGATTTTAAATTTGTTTATCTCATCCAAGATGAAGGATCTTCTTGAAATAAAATTGAAAATACTATTAGACTATCATAGGATGAGATCCTATGTGATTTCACAAAAATTCAATATAAGATTGCAATAGGAATGAAAGAAACTATTTGCAAACATTTTGAAAATAAAGCAAACACAAAATTGCTAGAGATTAGACACAAATTAATTCCAAAATTGCTTAGATTCATCAGTAGGGGAAAGCTTCCAGAGAAATCTCAGTGCTTGTCAATGGCTATACATCTACAACCAACTTGACATGATAGAAAATCTAACATAGAAGAAAATAATAGGTAATCTTGGCTTTGGTCTCTCGGAAGATAACTTTCTCAATTTTTTTCTCAAGAATTCATACTCTAACCATTTGCAAGAGTATTCTCATTGCATTTATACATTTTTTCTCACTCAATTTTCCCCCAAAAGAGAAGAATATTCGAGGGACCTTTGCTTGTTACCAATTTGTTTCAAACAATGACGTTTAACAAATTCAGATCCGAAATCTGTCAGTGGACCAATTGTGAACTGATCATGTTTCTTGGGCCCTCGACTAATGACTAGGATGCCATGCCATAACTTTTCAGGAGTCCCTTTAATCATTCTGATTCTATCATGTGAGAAATCCCCTTTTTAATCATTTTTTGGAGCCTCTGCATAGTTGGACTTGACAGGTCATCCCTTTTGCTCTCGAGGCAACGCCTTTTTCACCTTTGCGCCTGCACCTTCATCATTTCATCCCTTTTCCTCCTTTTCCTCTGAAATTTTACTCTGCAACTTATGGATATGTCATTTTGCATTTTTACATGAGCTCGAGCAGAAATCCACTTCAAAAGTACTTTCAGATTTACAAATTGAGCTCCCAAATTGATTTAATTGAACTTTGCAGACCAAAACGACACAAATTTGCCAAAAAATGATGAAGAATGATGCAAAAAATACATCTCCAAACATCCTAGAGCTTTAATGGCAGAAAAATCAAATGAAATGCATAACTACCATTGATCTTTCCTTTCAACTTTTAATCTGAGCCTTCCACATGGCAAAATGTGATTGGAAACGGGCTTGGGAGCACTTTTTGACATTTTATAACTTTTGGAAAAAGTAAAATTTTGACATTTTTCTCCACCCTCCAAAAATAGGCTTGACATGTGTCCCAATGTGGGTCCTAGAGGAACCACGACTTGATTATGCTATTTTACCTCATTTTTGGAAAAAGGAAAATTTTCCAAATTTTCCCCGCAGCTCCGCCCTTCCGCCTTTAGCTTCTGATGTGGGTCCTAACGGACCTGCGCTTCATTTTTTCACTTTATACTTATTTTCCAAAAAGGAAAAAGTTCCACATTTTCTCATGGGCCCACACCTTCGTTTTTGACTATTCAACGTTGGCATTACTTTCCTATCGGGGCCACACTTCAACTTATAATTTTATCCCTTTTTACAAAAGGCAAAAACCTTAAATAACCCCGAAGCTCCGTTTCTCCATTTCCCCCTGCTACGTGTCTTAATGGCACATTTTGAGATGGTCCCAAAAGTAGAGACCCCAAACAAGCGCGGGCTCAACACGTGTCTCAGTCTGAAAGAGTCTTCAAGCACCAACATAGGGAGACAAAAAACATGACAGAGGCCGCAAACTGAGGAAATTCAATGACAAACGGGGTGAGACTAATTTGAGCACCAACATGAAGAAAACTAACTTGAGTGTCACAATGTGGGATGCACTCTCAATTCCTTCTCAACGGAATCTACTGCAAGAGGATTTGAACAATTTTTGTACAACTGATGGATCATCGGGACATAAAACAACAAAATCAACAAGTTTGTGTCAACCAGAGAAGAAAGAAACTCCTAAGGCTAGCAAGCCACCACCATTTTATGTTTCCCTGATCATTGGCAATCATTTGGTTCATAATTGCATGATCAATTCTAGAGCCAGTAGTTCCGTTATGCCTAAACAGATTACAAATGTGTTAGGCATACAATATGTGCCAGTTGCAAAAGGAGTTGTTTAGTTAGATGGCACAAAAGACTGTTGGAGTCATTAAGGGGCTCCAACTTACCATCCATGCATGTCCTAGCTTGTTATTTACATAAGACATATATGTTATTGATCTTCCTCCTCTCTTTGCCATTTTCCTATCACGAGATTTCACCACCAAGATGGGTGGTTACTTGTCATCAGATTGGTCACACATGATTCTTAGAACTCACTATGGAATGAAGGTGACTATAAGAGCAGAACCGATTTTCCATAATCATGTGGAGCCATACACTGCTAATCCCATAAATGGAAATTATGTTATTTGTGATCCAGAGGACAAAGATGTTGATCATGAACCAACCACTCTTGTAGAAGAGGTCCTTGATACATTACTTGATGAGGTAAGTACATATCTTCAATATGATCCCTATGCTGATTTATTGGCGAATGAAGAATCTGGATGACTATTGTTGGAAGAAACTGGATTGGGTACATATTGCATCCACGAAGAAGGAACAATCGTACCTCAATTGGTTAAAACAAAAAATAATTATGAGGGACTGTGGCAATTATTCTTCGATGGTTCGAGGAGTAAAAATGGGTCCTGGTGTAAGAGTTATGTTGATTTCTCCATAAGGAAACAAATACTTCTCATCTTTTCTATTACAATTTAGTTGCACTAATAATGTGGCTAAATATGAGGCTCTCATACAAGGGATTCAACTAGCTCAAAAGAAAGGAATCAAGGCTTTGACTATTTTTAGAGACAGTGAGTTGGTTGTGCATCAAGTAACGGCCTGTAGCGCATCAAAAAATGATCTCTTAAGGTCATACAAGAATTGAGTTTGGAATTTGATAGAGGATTTTGAAGCTTTTGGAATTCATGCAGTTCCCAAAAAGTAAAATCAGGATGTTGATAGGATTGCTACAATTGGCTCACAATATGACATACCTATGGACATCATGAAAGAGGAGCAACAAGTAGTCAAGATGGTGGTCCATCCTGCAGTTCTAGATAATTTAAGTAGCTGGCAAGTATTCGATAGTGACAAACAAATTGTTCTTTTCCTACAAGAGGAGGTAGAGTTTGCTGCCAAACACCAAGATAAACTACAAAATTCATATGGTGATTAGATTATACATCTAAAGGAAACAAACTACCAAAGGGCTTAGTTACCCTTGAATCCATCTTCAATTCAGATGATCAGGCCAAATGACAAAGCACAAACATGGTGGTCAAGGAAGAGGATTTCAAAGAAGTTGAGGTGACAAGTAATTTTTTTAAAGATTGGTAAAGTGTGCACTTACTCAAGAGAAGAAAGATTTCATCGAATTATGTCAATAATATCATGATATTTTTCGCATGGAGCTACAAAGACTTATGTGGTTTTGACACAGGCTAAGCATAACATACCATTTAAGCCGGGGCCCAAATTCTAAGCCAGTTCACCAAAAATAAAGGCCAATTAATCCCAAGATTGAGCCACTGATGAGAAAGGAGCTAACCAAACTCATCGAAGCCTGCATAATTTTCCCTATCAAACATTCCTCATGGGTAGCCAATCTAGTGCCAGTAAGGAAGAAGAATGGAGAGATCTAGTTGTGCATGGATTTCAGGGATTTAAATTGTGCCTCATTAAAAGACCACTACCCTCTTCCATCAATGGAGAAAATCCTTCAAACAATGGCAGGGGCTCAAAGGTTTTCCTTGCTCGATGGATATTTGGGATATAATCAAATTCTAGTCCAAGAATCTGACCAATTCAAAATGACTTTCACTACTAAGTGGGGCATGTATGCTTACAAAAAAATGCCATTTGGATTGTCCAATGCAGGGGCTACCTTCCAAAGAGCCATGGACATGGAATTTAAAGGATTAATTAATGATATCATCTTGGTTTACCTCGATGATATAATCTGTATATTCTAAGCATGTTGAAGATCACATCACACATCTAAGGAAGGTTTTTCAAGATGTAGAGAATTTGGGGTTTCACTCAATCCAAAGAAGTGCATTTTTGTAGTGCAAGAGGGAAAGTTGTTGGGACATGTTGTTTCAGCAGAAGGACTATCCATTGATCTAGCCAGATTCATTCAATCATGTCGTTATCTCTTCCAAGTCATAAGAAAGGCCTTCAGAGTTTCCTGGGAACCATAAATTTCATATGGAGATTCATTCCCCAATTTGCAACATTGGCTAAACCATTGACAACCATGTTGAAGAAGAATATTCCATTCTCATGGAAAAAAGAAGGAAAAAAGAGCTTCGAGGCTATCAAAATGGCCATTTCTCAAGCTCCCACATTGGTAAACCCTAGGTTTGATAAAGATTTTATTCTTTATGCTTTTGCAGGTCAGGAAAGTATTTCAGGGATTCTTACCCAAAAAATGACGATATGATGGAGCAACCAATTGCCTTCTTCAGTCAATCCCTTAAAGAATACGAGCTTAAATATTCATTTGTTGAGAAACAGGTATTTGCAGTTATTCGAGCCCTAAAGAAATTTAAGCACATGTTGTCCAACAACAAAATTCACCTAATGGTCTCCCATCTTGGTGTCAAAGACTTTTGTTGAATAAAGAGATGAACGAGAAACACATTGGGTGGATTACAAAGGTGATGGAGTATGATGTGCACATAAAAGTCACCAAACTTGTTAGGGGAAAGGGTTTGTGTCAGTAGCTTACTACAGACATAGAAGGCAAAAGTGAGGAAGAGGTTATGCTTTTGAATGTTGACGAAAGGTAATGATCAGGTCGACTAGTTAACAAAGATGCAAAATTTCCTCCTCACAGGGGCATATCCTTCAAATATGGATAAAGTCCAAAGATGTACTTTTTGTCTCCAGTCTATTCCATACATCCTGTTGATAATGTTCTTTTCTAAAAGGACTTGAATGGTGTTCTTCTACGCTGCATCAAACCAGAGTAGGTGAATAAGATATTAGAAGAATTCCACAATGGCCTATCTGGGGGATTACTTTTCTCATGCACGAATGCCACCAAAATTATGCAAGGTTATTATTGGCCAGATTTGTTCAAATATTCTCATCTCTAGGTAAGGAAATGTAAAGAATGCACCCTTTTTTACAGGCAAACAAAAGCTGACAACTCTTCCCCTACATCCTATTCAAGTGGATCAACCTTTCGTTCAATGGGGTTAGATTTCATTAGGGATGATCAACCCTCCATCTAGTGATGGACATAAATGGGTTCTTACTGCAATAGATTACTTCACTCGATGGACAGAGGTAGTGGCCTTGAAAGAAAGCAATAAAAAGGTAGTCCTTGATTTTCTGGAAAATATAATGACAAGATTTAGTGTTCCATTTACTATTATCTCTGACAATGCAATGGCTTTTCTCGGTTTGAAGTTGAGTGAATGGGCGGTTAAGAATGAGGTATACCTCAAGACTTTGTCTAATTACTATCCATAGGGGAATGGGTTGGCTGAGTCTAGTAACAAGAATCTCATAAGGATCATCAAATGCACGATGGAGGCTAACAAAAGGACCTGGCATACACAACTTAAGATTGCCTTATGGGAAGATTGAATTACACCTAAAAGAGCAATTGGGAGTTCACCTTTTGTGCTTGTATATGGAAGGGAGGAAAAGCTTCTGCTCTCCTTGGAATTACCTTCCTTGGAGTTGGCTCATCAGCTTGAAGTTATGGAAAATGACTCCTTGACGGTAAGGTTTGTTGAACTCATGGAGCTAGAAGAAGTTCACAACATGGCTATGAAAAATTTAGGACAACATCAAGCTCAGGTCAAGAAATCCTTTGACAAGAAAGCTTCTGATAGGCATTTCCAGGAGGGAGATTTGGTTCTCAAATGGGATGAAGATAGAGCCAAAATAGGTAGGGATGCCAAGTTTGACACTCTGTAGAACAAACCATATATCATCACAAGTTGCAAAGAGGTGAATTCATTTCATCTATCTAGACTCAACGGAGAAGAATTGTCCATTCACGTGAATGACAGGATAATTTTAGTGGCGAATGTTCGTAATATGGTGAATATTCCATTTTTGAAAAATTTGAAAAGTTAAATTTTTTTGAGCGCGGGTTAGTGACCTATTCACCTAAAAATTACAATTTAATTTTTTTAGGGTTGGCTTCACCTACCCTTGAAACTATCCCCTATATAATCCTAGATTATTCACTAGGTAGAACACTACTAGATCACTCATACCACCCGGGGCTTATGTGTTTATCAAGTATAGTAAATGCACGACAGGAGGGAAGAGGCTACAAACGCGTGATAGGAGGGCGGAGGCTGCAGACGTGTGACATGGAGAGTTTGTTGATGTGTGACATAGAGAGTTTGTTGATGTGTGACATGAGTGCAGAGGAAGTAGACACGTGACAGAGATTTTGTTGACGTGCGACACAAAGATTTTGTTGTCGCGTGACTAGAGGGTAGAGGCTGCAGATGTGTGATAGAAGATTTTCTATCATGTGTCAACCACCTTTTGACACGTGACAACAAATCTCTTGTCATGTGTCAACAACCTTCACACGTCTTAAAAATCGTGTGAAAATTTTGTTGTCGGACGCCAAAAAAATTTGCCTTCCCGTGAAATCGGTTCTGAGGATATTCGCTAGGTATTTTCCACCTTTGATTTCTAAGAGGTCTCTTAAAATGAACCCCAGTGAATGGGATACATCTCAAAGCTTACTTTTGAGATTGTTTCACCCATGTATAGTGTTCTTTTGTCTTTTCCTCCAAGTTCTTCGCACATTGTTTGTTTTCATTCTTCTTTTCTTTTATTTTTGTGCATCTTGAATGTAGTTTTTCTTCCAAGACTCCTTTTCCCAATGGTTTGTATAAGGCTATTGATCAAAATATTAGTAGGAAAGCATTCCCTGGAGGTTGCCAAAAATGTTAACTTTTAAAATCTACCTTGAGAAATAGATGTTAAAACCGATCAAAACATTTTTTTGAAAATCCTTCACTTGAAAGTATTTAGTAGTTTTTGGAGATTCTTCGAATCCCGAAAGTTCAAACTTTCGGGATTTCGGGTTTTGAGATTCTCCCTTTGGAATTTTATGACAAATAATTGAAATTGTGATTTTGGACTTACTTCAAAAGTCCAAAGTCTAAATTTTGACTTTCGGAGCTTTTTGAGGTTTTGGAGATTTCCTTAGGTAATTGGTGATTTTCACTTTTAGACTTCCGAAGTCCGAAAGCTCGAAAGTTTGAAATTTCAGACTTTGGGATTTCAGGTTTTAGGATCCTATGTCACATTTTGGGTAAAATCTCATTTGGAGTTCCAAAATCTAAAACTTTGAAAGTCTAAAATTTTGGACTTTTGGGTTTCAGAACCTTCCCAACCATTTTTCGGTTTTTTGTTTTCAGGACTTCCAAAGTCTGAAAGTCCGAAAGTTTGAAATTTCAAACTTTTGGGCTTTCGAGTTTTGGAGTTTCTCCATCACCATTCCATGATTTTCACCTCTTGATCTCCAAAGTTTGAAACTTCAAATTCTAAAATTTTAGAATTTTAAACTTTCGGGTTTCAGACTTTTAGAGTTCTTTACACATTTAATTCTTACCTACTTCCGTATGTGTTAAAATCTAGGCATTAATGTCAGGTTTTTCTATTTAAACTCATGATTTTACCTGTCATTTTCACTTGACATTTTCTCTGATGATCTAGTTTTTTACTGTATCTTGTACTTTTTGATGTCATTTTTGAGGTATTTTATTTAGGTTATTTTCTTTTTAGTTTAAGATCTTTGTGGTTTGTTTTCCTTGTTCATATTTTTTTTTTTTTTCCTCTTTTGTATACCTTGGAAGATGAAAATCTCATTTCCCACCATGTTTCCTTTAACAATCTGATTTTCTATAGGCATCCAGTGCAAATTTCATCAAGATCCTCCTAAGATCCTCCCATTTTACTTTTCTTCCATGGCCTTTCAAATTGATTCTCAAATATGCCCTTTTTTGGCATTTCTCAAATTTTCGGGGTTTTTTTTCAGAGGTTGGAATTTTTGAAGTTTGTGTTTTTAGAGTTTTTTTAGAGAGAATTTCATTTTGAGAGGTTTTTTTTTTTGAACTGTAATTTCTGAACTTTTGGAGAACTTTTTGCTTTCAAACTTTTTTTGGAGTTTTGTGCTTTCGGGTTTTGGTTTTAACTTCCATTTTGGGTTTTTGGAACTCTCTAGTTCGGTTTTTCAAACTCTTGAAAAGTCTTTAGATTTTGAAATCAAAATTTGATGTCAAATTCTATAGCCAAGGGCAAGGAAAAGATGAAGTATACATTCCTCGGAGTGGCTCCCCATTCTTGTTTGTCTTCAGACTTGGGGAATATAGGACACTTGATCTTAGGAAAATTGATTTTCCGACTTACGGGAAAGGGTGAAATCCCCAAACAAGAAATCTTGGATGCAAGCCATATATGAGAATGGACTTGTTTTGGCTGCTGGCTTTCCCATCCATCATGCATTGCCTTGAGTTTGTCTTAGCTACAACAACTCACTTTGATGAAGACTCCAGGACATAGTTAAGGATGTTGATGGAAAGGTTGTAATCCACTTGGACCCAGATTTCTTTGAGGACTTGTTCAAACTTCCAGATGTCAAAGATTATGCAACAATTTCACTAGAATTGGTAGTAGAGCATTGGGACAAGGAAATAGAAGTATGCACAAGGGTCATGTTAAAAATCTATCTGGCCAAGAATGTTACTAAATTGCCCAAGACTATGTATCAGTCAAACTTCATCCAGAAGTCAATGAAATTATTGTGTTACTAAGTAGAGTTTCAGGCCTTCCCTCTGCAAAGGAATTTTAGGAATGGATGTTCCTGTATATAGCTACCATCAAGAAAAAAAAAGAATTTATTAGATGGGGGAGCATATCAGTAGCTCCATTTGTTTTTAGTTAAGCAAGGTATCGTCTTCCAAGAGTTTCTACATGACATCCTTTCTAGTCTATGTTGCAGTTGTTATGGGGGATTTTACTGGACTAAATACTAAGGGTATTTGAAGTACTTCCCAAATCTATGATTTCTATCCTCAACTTACACTAGATGAGGGAAGCAGACACTTCCATAGAATTAACGATGCTTTCTTTTTGTCATTCTCTATCGTTTCGATAAAGAGTTATATAATCAAGGATTTCTGATGAAGCCTTCAAGGAAGTACATGAGTGGGGAGCTATCTACTTATAGTTCCCTACATTTACATATATTTGATTCCTAGTTTTGTAGGTGCTCCCAGTAAGCTTGCCAAGATGTCCCACTGACAAGTGGGTCTTACTAGAATTAGTTCGGCAGTTGTTGGACTATCATAAGATTCAAAATAAATGACACAAGGTGGGAGTTCAATTCCCTATTTCAATTAGATACACTTGTCCTAATATATATAAGGCAAAAAATGTAGATGCGAAGATGTCAGAAGTAACTTTGTGGACCTTCCATCCTCGGAACAAGTTTTGACTATTGGGGTAAATTTGGTGAAACATGCCTGTCTAGTTCCCACATGTGCCCTAGTTGGAAGACATTTGGATTCATTGTCGAGATGAAATCATCATCAAACAAAGAGATTATGAGAGGTTAACTCTGGATGAGGTTTGACAATTTGGTATAGCCGATATTCCAAAAGAAATGCAAGATGATGATGAAGTTTTGGATGCAACATATAAAGATAATAATGTTGCCAATCAACCATTACCATGGATTGATTGGTATGTAGAAGAATGTTGCAATACCAAGGATAGGGTGGGGCCCATTCTGTAGAGAACTTATAATTGGTTGGTTACCTTGGGAATTTCACCCAAAGGGTTAGATCAACCTACAAATACAGGATCCCAACCAACCATGAGTCTTCCAACACCTACAAAAGGGAAGAAGTCCATCCAAAGGGGCAGACAGTTCCAAAAAGAAGATCTCATTTGTTGTTGGTAGCTCCTCTCTCTCAAAGGCTCCCCTTCCAAGGTTGTGTCTCTAGTAATACCAACCTCAAAATAGTTGAAGTTGTTGATTCTCCAAGTGTCTCACAGATATCATCTCCTCTTTCATCATCACTTCCTCTATCATTTCCTTCCACCTCTACAATCATTTCTTCTTTCCCATCCCCTTCTATGGCCCAAGTATTCTCATCTCTTCCAGTTCTCTCTAGCAGGGGAAATGATTGGGTCACCCATCTCTTCTTCACTACCTCTAACACTTCCATTTCTTTCCATCTCATCTTCTAATCCCATTGTATCCACTCCTATGGCCATTCTCACATCCACCCCATCCATTATTTCCACCTCCATTCAAATTCCAACTAATGTTTCTAGTGCTCTTGTTTTGACTAGTGCTTCAGGTACTAGAATCGGTTGTTCCACTCCCATCAACATCAACCATTCCAGAATGGTTGTTTCATCAGACTCCAAAATAGAAGAAGAAGGTGCCTCTAGGGGATGTCATAGACCTAAGTGTATTGGAACCCACACCAAAAATATAGGCCAAGAGGCCTAAAATTGTTTCCATCCTATCAGTGAATCAATCTAGAGAAAGGGTTGTGGAAGTTGCTACTCCCATTGAAGGAAAACCAAGGAAACTATTACAACAATGGATTATCAATTTCTAGATTTTCACTTGGAAAAGCAACACACAAGGAGCTAAACATGATGTGCTAGGCTGCTCTTGGAAATTTGTTGGAAAAATATGACAAGGAAAAGGCTTCCAAGGATGAGCTCAAAGCAAAAGTCGAGCAACTCACTACATTATTAAGGAAGGTAACACAACCAACTCCATCTACCAAGGTTTCAACTACTACGACTCTGATAGTTTCTCTACTCTCGATGATATTCCTTATCATGAGATTGAGAAGATAGGTCAAAAGGGAAGATCGGTAAATGGATGGATGGAGCATATACTTCAAGAAGCCAATCCTTTAATTAAAGAGGCTCTTGAAATATATAATGATTTATAGGTTGGAAGAGATGTTATTTGTAAAATGGATGAATCCTTTTCTAAGGATAATAATAATCTAAACTTGAATTTAGCCACATGGAGTGAAATCAAGAGAAAGATTCAGATCTACTCCTTCAGAGGATGTAATTGATGATGCTTCAAAATTGTTTGAATATCAAAAGGCAATGGAATTCTAGGTCTCAAGTGTTACAAGATTTAATAAAGAAGTTGGATGATAAACGAATAGAAATCATGGATGCTCTGAATGACATATCAGAAGAGTTTGATATTATTAGTTGTAAGTTCTTCAATGAGAACATTGATGCTCTTTCGAGAGGATCAAATCAGGAAAATTTCAAAGATTTGGTGAAACAAGATGATGAGGTTACCTAGACTTTCAGCAGTGACTCTATTGATAGGTTGGTGTCATGCCAAAATTTCACAAGAAGACTAAAGAAGGTTGTGGGTAAACTTAGAAGAATTCCAGCCAAAATCACAAGGGAAATCAAGACAATAGATGTAGTGAATCACTACACATGTGGGCTAGAGGATGGAGAGATTTAGGGAATTATCAAGCGTTTCATCGAGTACAAACATCGATGGCTGCCTGGGAGAAAGATCAAGGAAAATTGAAGCTGGAGAAGATGTTACAGATCCCAGCCAAGGCTAGGCGGCCATGAGAGGACTGATCCAAGCTCTGGATCGGTCAAAGTTGTAGGGTTGACTGGGTCAAATTCTTGCAACAAACTTTGCTATTTTTATGGGAGCATGTTCCCTTGAATTTAATGACATTTCTATTTTTAGTAAATTGTTAGTTAAGGCCCAACTATAATGGCTCAACCTAAGGAACTTATAAATAGAGAAGTACATTAAGTCTTTAAGAAATCAATTTTTTGGAGAAGTTACTCTTCAAGCTTGGAAGAGTGCTTTGAATATTCAAAACCTTTTAATTACATTCAGAGTGATATTTTTCCATGGAAAGATGAGTTATTGTGTTAATGGTTGATGTATTTATGCTTTGTGAATGCCTAATTCCTTAGTATAAGTGGTTGGCTTGCCTTTATCTCAAATATCTTATTTCATTTTGTTAGAAAGTGATATAATTGTGTGAATATCAGTTGTGAAAAGGTTATCTTCCTTCTGTTATACAAGCCATATTATCATTGACTGTTATGAATGAAATGGATGTTTGACATGTGCTTATTTTATATTATCGTGGTGATTGATTGTGTTTCCATTGAACTTGATCTATCTATGCATAATCTGAGTTTAACAATAGGAACATATGCTTCTTAGTTTGTGATATCATGTATCCTCTCCAAGTTACAGCAGGTGAAGTTGGTTTGTGGTGCACACACCCTCTTCAAATTAACCCTTCTTGAGTTTGAAGATAATCATTTTATTGCACTAGGAATAGTACAACACTTAGTTTAGGAAGAGGAAGCCGACCTTCTCCGGAGGTTCACCTCGAGCCCAAGTCCCACGAGAGGTGATCCCATGTCCCAATCACACCGAACGTCCTATCCACATTTCATCCATTTGGAGGATGCATGATTTGGCAACAACATATGACAATGGAGTCATTTTTCTTTTGACCAATGGTGGAAATAGAAAATTTCCAAATTAAAGAGATGTTATTTCTAGAAAAAAACATATAAAACCTATAATACAACATACAAAATTAAGTCCTTCAAACCTCGTCAACCATTACTCACTTCTATTCCTTTCATGTTTCATTGATGTACGATTGTGTTCTACAAAATAACACAAATTTTTTTAGAAAAATTGTGATGATACATTTTCATTTGAATAACCATAAGTACCAAAATATTATTACATTAGAGTTTATATAATTATGTTTTGAAATTAATTATATTGTCATTAAATTTTGTTTGAAAAATGGTTTCTAAAAAAGTTTTAAAATTAATTGTATAGCCGATTAAATGTTGCTTGAAAAATAGTTGTTAATGGAAAAAGTATTAACTTAAAATGGTACATTATACATTTGCTTTAAAAACTCCACCAAAATTCAATCTTGTTGTGAACATTTGATTAAAAATATGCCACTTTGATTCCATCAAATCCAAGGATTTTCACTGCACAATCTCTCATACCCACAATTCAAACCTCGTCGTTTCATCAAAAAGGAAAACAAAAACAAGAAATCATCATGACCTCTTAATAATAAAAGTAAATAAGTATACATATCGTTACCTTAAATACTTCTTTCACTTTTTGTAATAATTAACATAATATTTTTTTCACACAATTTTTCCTCTTTTCTTATACTCTAAAAATTATTTATTTATTATAAATATTTTACAAATTAAAAGTGACTTCTAAGTTTCTAAAATTTAATTCACCTTTATTCTTATTGGATAATAAATCTTGATGTGGTATTAATGGCACAAAAGTCTTTATGGAAGATGTGTTCATATATTTAATAAAATAATATTGATGTCGCTTAAAAATGGTTTTTCAACTTTGAATAATTGGTAAGGAAGTTTTTTTGTTTTTATTAAAAGTTTAATAGTGAGTTGGCTACGGTTTTTTTGGATTAAAGGTTTGATAGGGGTTAGGTCTCAAATTGCATTTATTCACTTAGAGTTAAGGATCGAGGGGTATTCCATTCCATTACATCCATTTGGGGTATAATCTCAAGCTCATTTTTTTCTTAATATCTATTGGGATTTGTACCTTAATGGATGGCTAGACAACACGTTTTACATCATCATCCTCATAGTTGGACTACACCTCACTTGATAGATAGAGCATTTTGGTTTCAAGGTATCAAAAGGTTTTTGGTGTATGCCCACACTACATCCTATTATTATAAGGTAAAATTTTGAAAGAGGTGTGAGTCATTCATATTTAACAAGTACCATGTAATGGCTTATTCCCATTGAAATAATTGTAGTTGAAAGTATACATTTTAAATTGTATTTAATAGATATCATACAAACAATTGTTGTAAAAGTGTAAAGTAGAATGTCAAAGATGCAATTTTTAATGTCGAGTATTTTTATATAAGGATAATTATTTTGAATATAACACATTATTAGATTTAACCACATTCAATAAAAGTCATTCTTGTAATTGATTTAACAAAAAATAAACTTTTGTAAAACCCTAATTGCAGCAACGTAACAAATTTAAACTATGATAAACAATTGCTAGATACAAGAGGACACAAGTAATAAGCTAGATAAATATGAAACCCTAGGTGCAAGAGAGAGAGTGAAGGAATTAGCTAATTTGCACGTGATCTTTGGGCTGTAGACTAGGGAAACTGATAAACATGAAGGGTAGAATGTCACAACTATACACAATAAATTATGGAACTACCGAGATAAGCCTGACAAGGGCGCCTACATTGGGTCGGGGGTGCACAGGCTAGAGTCTTCTATTGGTCTCTCAGTGGCTGCGAAAATGGTCGGAACCTAAATTTTCTGGTGTAACAAGGTTATCACTAATAGTCACCGTTGGTTTCTTGTATGTCGCACTATGATTGGAAAATTCACCTGTAACCTGCAAAGAGATAAATGACTTGCAAAACCCTCAAACTACATCAAATCCTAAAAAATAAAGATGTACTATAAGGAGTCGATCGACCCGACAGATACCACACACTAAGTGAACTTATGACCAAGTGTTACACTACATCTCAGACTCCATGTAGTTCTTGTGTGTGTGTGATAGAATCATGCCCTAGGAAGCCCTTGTGCAAGTGCACGATAGCGATAACAAATGATAGTTAGATGTACCAATGTAAATAGATGTGTGGATGGAAAAATGAACTTCCCTTCGATGAGTGTCATTGATGCTCGTACTTTAATCATATTATTATGTCAATCCAGGGTGATGTCCATGGCTGTTTGCAACAAAGGGAACAATAGGATCGATATCATTGCGGTATGTAATTTAGTAATAGAAACTAAGAAATTACTGAATTGATCGTGATTACAAAATAAAATGCTTGAAAGGAAAACTAAAATGAAATACAAAATTGGAAAATTACTAGACCATGAAAACATAAGTGCATTAAAGTAATGAAATAAATGTTAGAACAATAAATGCATTCACAAGGCGAAAAGGAAATAAATGTAAAATCCCTTTTTGTTAGTTAGGAGTGGCCATTGCCCCTTCCCTTTGCTCAAAGTTTAACACTCGAACTCGTAAAACAAAAATTTCCCCCAACCTACTATCTCTATTGAATTAAAAATGTACTCTTACAATGAATCAAATGACTAAAAATCGAACCACTAAATCTAAGTACACGATCTCTTTTATACAAGAAATGTTCTATTTTTGTTAGGAGAGAACTAGTTATTCCAAATGACTAAGTCTTCTTAACTAAATGCTAACTAACGTGATAACTATCTATTTTGGGAAATACATAAATGAAAGGGATAATCCAAAGTATTTGAATTGGAATCATTCATGGCAATCAAGAGGGAATCCATGATTGGATCCTTTGAAGGAGTCATTCACTTATAAGATTCTTCATCTCATAACTAATTGAGATAATTTCGGTGATAACAAATCTTAGTTCGAGTACTTCATCCTCCAAGTTGGGTCTTTGTTCACTCAAAATTCCCTGCTTACGATAAGTAAAATTTCAAAATTTTGAGTTATGAGTGTTTTCTCCGAAGTGCCTAAGCCGTGAAAATTGAGAAAATCTGTGTTTTGGGTCATTTGTATGTATTTCGGGCTGTCGGAAGTTTTGTCCCTTTGTCCCAAGTACGAAAGTGCTTTACATTCTCCGACCGGCCGAAATCCCCGAAATTGTCCCATTTTCGGGCCCGTCGGATGTTTTTGTCCCAAGTGTCCCAAAAAAAAAAAAAAATCAAAGTGCGCTCTGTTCCCCGATCGGCCGAACCACCCGAACCGCGTACTCCGGAACTTTTTGTCCCAGATGTCCCAAGTTCAAACGGACCTGTTGTTCCATTTTCGGCCGATTCACCCGATTTTGTCCCAACTGTCCCGAGTTCCAAATTGCTCTGTTCCATTTTGGCCAACCGCCCTTTTGAGTGTCTCAGCTTCAAAATTGCGGACTGCATTTTTGTCCCAAGTGTCCCGAAGCCAAAATGCAAACTGCTCCATTCACCATTTGGCCGAACCGCCCGAGTCGCGCACTTCGCACATTTTGTCCCAATTGTCCCAAATTCATTTGTCGTCTTCTCCCGTTTCGCCCGATCGGCCGAGCCTCGTGTTTCGCGCATTCGCGTCTCACATGTCCCAGTGAACCTAAGGCAATTCATACTTAGTTTTCCTTTCGACCCGAATATCTTTTTTTCAAAATATGAATTTAAGTTGCGGCTCACGATCTTATCAATCCGAAGATCAAATTTCAAGGACAGCTGGCGGAAGGACGAAGCTCTCAAGACGCTGGTTGCATCAGTTTTCAAAGACACTCATTGTCATCCTCAAGATGAAACGTCTGGTGTGTCCCTCATGGCAAATACAGAGCTGAGACGTTAGAAAGATTCAAGCAGCGGTTTCTGAAGACAGTGGGTCCCTCTCAGAACTGGCCACCTGTCCCCTTCTCCATCCTTCTTTCTTCTTCCCACTCCTTTCGTATTCCATGTAATTAGTTAAGGCATTGCAATTAACAGTCCTTAACTATTCTCTAGTTAAAAGAAACGGTTACGAGGAGTAACCGAATTGTAAACTATATAATGGCCTTCTGCGCCATTTTAGAGGGGAGGAAGAACTTGGATATTTGCTGAAAGTGTAAATAAATCTTAAAGAAATCAATACAAAAGGGCTTTCCATTCTTTGTCTATCTGATTCTTGTTGTCTCTGTGTTTTCCTTTAATATTGTGAAGATCATTTTGTTCTTAACTCGTTTGGTCTCTCTGATTGCATACTGTCCAGTTTTGCAAATACAGCGATCTTGTACAACCAAGAAGGAACTTTGTGTCCTTGACTAATAAATTCGAAGAAGGTTATTTATGGAACTTTGTGTCTTTAAATTTAATCTCATTCAAATGATCTTGTCTTAAATCTTTTGAAGCTTCGCATACACGAAGAATTATTCTGCTATCTATAATTACAATGTTGCTTTGTTACGCTCATCTTCTTATTCTTTTTCCTCGAGTCCTTGCGTAGGATGATGATCTGGTGAAAAGCACTTTCGTAATATCCAAGTTTAACCATAAAATAATGTTCTGTATATTTGTAAATAAGTTCGTTTCAGAATAAGGGAACCTCTCCCATTAAAGAGGAGGGACTTCTTGTCCCCTGACTGTTGCTCTCTAAAAAGTCCTATTTGACGACCAACAGTTTTTGGCGACTCCGCTGGGGAGGAAATTTGCATTCCAGCTCCGCTGGGGAGGAAATTTGCATTCCAGCTCCGCTGGGGAAAATCGCATTCCAGTACTGCAATTTTTCGATCATCCTTTGATCTGGCGACTCCACGTTTCACTAGAGGGAGAAGGGCCCTTGGTATCGAAGATTCTCAGTTTCAGCTTTTGGAGCAACAGGGTTTTCCTTTCCCTTCCAATAGAAGAACTCGTTCGACGAGCACTCCACCTGTCCAAGATAGAAGTCCTGCGGGTGGTATTCCTTCAGAGCCTGCTAGTCCTAATCTACGAGCTTTGATCCTTGCCGGTGTTACAGTTCCCCTCCAAGCCGTATTTCCAAGAATGGCACAATTACCATGGGGTCAACGTGTCGGGCCCCTGGCTCTTGCGCAGCCTTTGCATGAGTTACCTAGAGGTAACCGAAAGAACTTCCCAAAATTTAAAGGAGATGGCAAAATTCACCCTGATGAACATATTGCAGCATTCATAGTTGCCTGTGGAGTCTTGGGGTTGAACATGAAGACGCGTCTCGGTAAGGCTGATTCGTTGAGGCGTTACGGGATAATGCTTTTGGCCGTTCTATCACCTTCCTTTGGTGCCATCACCGACCCGGAATACTGATGAGAACTCAATTTGAAAGCCGTTTCAAGCCGGCGGAAGATGTGCATGCCATGCTTGCCCGTTTTCTCGAGATAAAGAAAGATCCATCGAACCTATGAGAGAATTTGTGGCTCGATTCAGAGTTGATCAACAAAATTCCTGTAAATACTCGACCGGTTGATCAAATTCAGAAATGTTTCTTTTTGAATGCCCAAACACCTAAAGTCAGTTATGCTCTAAGAAGGGCTAATCTCGGAACGTTAATTCTAGATCAAGAACTGGCTGTTAGTGTCGAGGATGACCTGATCATGTCAGGGAAGTTGAGAAGAGATCCTCCTAAATCTAAATCTACTGCTTCTTCCTCTTCCACCTCTGGACCCAATACTGATCCATTAGTCCAGAAACTTGCAAATGATCTAGTGGCTATAAAGAAACAATTAGCCCAGCATGCACCATATGCAGACGTTCCGAGAAGAAATTTTCAACCCAGAAACCGTTTGCCAGCTCCCCACACAAGACTGGCACTTGAAGGACCTCCTGTCAAAGTTCCGGTGAATGCAACTTGTGAGGTTGAAGAGCCAGAAGATGATAATGAAGCTTGTGAGGAGTTCCTGGAGGAATTCGATGATGAGGCAGAAGAACTCGAAGGATCTCGAGTCAATTTCTTTACCACTGAAGGCATTGATGATGGAGATGACTATGATGAAGTGGTAGCAGACATGAACAGTGAATCATTTGCTGTCATGACTCGAGAACAGACAAGGCAGAAGGAGAAGGTGACACAGCCCCTAAAGAAATCCAAGGAGCAACCGGCAACTATCCCTGTAATTGCCAGAAGAGGATCTCCTATCCCTACCTCATCTGCACCAAAGGTAAGTACTGTCAATCCTGCTCCCAAAGTTGCTTCTTCTTCTTCTTTTTCTCCCAAAGTTGATAAGCCTAGAATTTCAAATGATGATGGCCCATCCACCTCTGGATCCTTTGATATTGTTGATCATCTTAAAAGGACTAAAGTTCAAATTTCAGAAGCTGAATACTACCAAACCCACCCTAAAGCTTTTGCCAAGATGATCCAATTTGTAAATTCCCATTCCAAGACCACCTCTAAAGGCCTTTTGCCCACACCTCCTTCTGCACCACAACCTAGCTTGGTAGCTGCTGTCACCTCACCTGGAGACAAAATCAAGCCTTTTTATGTAACACTCCTTATAGGCGGCCATAGGCTCGATGCTGTGTCATAGATTCCGAGCCTCGAGATAATGTAATGCTGCTAAGGTAGCTCATGCTTTAGGCTTGACCCTTACTCGCACTTATGGATCTTGCTACTCCATGGAAAGTAAGGAAGTACCTTTAGTTGGAAGGATTAAAGATGCACAAGTGGCTTTTCTTTGCTTTACCCGAGAAGAAGGTCTTGGCTACCATCCTAGTAGCGAGACATTCCTCCTTCCTATGGAATGTTGCTAAGTAGGAACTTCGTAAAGATGTGGGTGGAGAGATTTAAATGGATTGGTCACACGCACTCATACTGTCCATGGACAAATGAAGAAGTTACTACACGAGAAGCGATCAAGTACATTGTGCGGAAGACGAGATGATCCCAGAGGCACAAATACTCTATGAGGACAGGGGCCATGGTAATTACATGATTTTATCCCATGATGAAATCCGACCCTGCAAAATATCACCTAAAGATCCCAATGGTGTCTGGATTTTAGAATTCGATGGCAGTTGTTCCTCGGTGGCTCTGAGCTGTGTTACTGCTAATATCACACGAAGGCTGCCTGCACCCCTTTTCATTTAAATTGCAGTTTGAGAACACTAACAACACAGCAGAGTATGAGGCTCTCATCCTTGGACTGCAAGTGGCCAAAGAACGAGGTGTTAAAAATCTTTTGGCTCGTGGTGATGCAGAGCTGATTGTGAAGCAAGTTAGAAGCTGTTTCGAGGTAAAGAGCGGAGGTGAAGCATTATCGGAATCGGGTTTGGGATTCATTGAATTCCTTGATGCCTTCTCCATTGAAGCAATTCCCAGAGAAAAGAACAGCAGAGCTGATTCACTGGCTGTCTCAGGGTCACTGTTGATTCCTCATCCCGAATTTTCTCAGGATAAGTTCACTATTGAGATGGTCCACCGACCTAGTGTCACCCGACAATACTAATAAGCGGCAAGTCTTCAACGATGACCAGCATTTGCTTTCCTTCACCGGAGCTCAAGGGCAATTTTGAACAACTGTATTTTGAAGGAAGTGACAACCTGCCTCGTGAGAGCGTGTCTTCTGACCAAGCCGTCACCCAAGGAGAAGAAACTGATCAGGAAGGGTGCATTAAGCTCAAAGGAAATAAGATTCCCAAAGGTTTAGTGAGTTTGGAGGAGTTGTTTGATAAACATGACAGATACGTGAGATCTAAAGCTTCCACTGGACCTCAGCAATCAGCTGAGTATGATAAGATTGATATTGGAAGTTCTGATGGCCCGAAGCTGGTAAATATCGGGAAGTGTTGCACATCAGATGAAAGGAGAAGAGCAATTGACCTTCTAAGGAAATATAAGGATGTGCTTGCTTATTCTTACGAAGATCTAAAAGCCTTCAAGCCAAAAGAAATGCAGCACTCTATCCCTCTCAAGCCAGGAATCAAGCCTTTCAAGCAGAAGCAGAGGCAGTACAACCCAAAGATAGCTGACACCATATTTCAGGAGATTCAAAAACTGCTGAAGGCTAAAATCATCTTTCCCATTCACCATTCGACTTGGATTGCAAACATTGTACCTGTTAGGAAGAAGAATGGTGAGATCCACATCTGTGTTGATTTCAGGAACCTGAATCAGGCCTCTCTGAAAGATAACTACCCTCTGCCTATGATGGATCAGATTTTGCAAGCGGTAACAGGCTCTGAGATGTTATCTATGCTTGATGGTTTTTCTGGATACAATCAGGTAGAGGTTGATACTGCTGATCAACATAAGACAGCCTTCACAACTCCTTGGGGTACCTTCGCGTACAAGAGAATGCCTTTTGGGCTGATTAATGCCGGTGCCACTTTCCAGAGAGCTATGGATCTGGCTTTTGGGAGCTTGAAAGGGAAATGTATTGTCATATACCTTGATGACCTGACAGTGTTTTCAAAGACAAGAGCAGATCATTTCGATCACCTGGAAACAGTTCTGCAGAGATGTAGAGAGCATGGAATCTCCCTGAATCCTAAAAAATCTATCTTACGTATTCTGGAGGGAAAGCTATTAGGACACATTGTCTCGAAAGGATGGCATCAAGATTGATCTGAATGAGTTCAAGTCATCCAATGATTCCTCTCCCTACTAGTAAAAAAGGGCGTGCATTCCTTTTCGGTAAGATCAATTTTCTAAGAAGATTCATCCACGATTTTGCTGAATTGACTTTGAATATTTCTCGGATGATGAAAGGAAAGCAAGCATTTGGTTGGTCTTCTGAAGGAAAGGAATCCTTTGAGGGTATCAAGAAAGCTATTGCTAAAACTCCAGTTTTGGCCTGCCCTGATTTCAGCAAGGATTTCATTATCTATTGCTACGCTACAGATAGTACTGCACTGCTTTGTCTTAACCCAGGAAGATCCTGATAAACATGAGCTACCAATTGCCTTCATGAGCTATATCCTGAAGAACCATGAGCTAAAGTACACCATGATGGAGAAGCATGCCTTTGCAGTAGTCAAAGCTGTCAAGCAGTTCCGTTTCTATATCCTCAACTCTCACTCTATGGTCTTTGGTCCCAGAGATACATTTGTAAAAGTCAATTCTCACGCAACAAGAATTTGGATCCAAGAGGGGAAACGGGTGGCTAAGGTCCAGGTATGACCTTGATATCAAGCCAACCAAGCTGGTTCGGGAAAAGGTCTTTGCGAGCTCATTCTTTGAAGGAGCCCAACATGAGTTATTGGAGAAGAAAGCTGACCTTCCTACTGTTCTATTCCTGAGTTCAGTTGATGAATGGTATGCTGACATCGCCCATTTTCTCACCTACGGGGAATGCCCCTCTCATTTAACTGCTAAAGAAAAGAGGACTGTTAAATTGAGATCAGCACAATATGTATTGTGGGAAAATGCCTTGTTCAAGCGTGGTTTGGACGGGAGATTTATGAAGTGTGTAGACAAGGAACAACAGAGAAAGTTGCTCTCAGCTTTTCATGATCAGGCATGTGGAGGGCACTATTCATCTACAGTCACAGCTCATAAGATACTCCGTGGAGGGTATTACTGGCCTTCCTTGTTCAAAGATGCATCCAAGTGGGTGGATAAATGTGAGGCCTGTCAGACTTTTGTGGGAAGACCCAAACTGGCCGCTTTGCCTCTCAAGCCAGTTGTGATCGAGGAACCATTTCAACAGTGGGGTCTAGACTTCATTGGTACACTCAACCCTGTTTCTAGTGCGGGACACACTCATGTGCTAACTGCCACTGACTACTTCACCAAATGGGTGGAAGCTATTCCAGTCAAGAGCACCACTTCTGAAGTAGTATGCAACTTCATCAAAGAGAACATCTTGGTTAGGTATGGTGTACCTAACAAGATTAATGTAGAATAATGCCTCAAACTTCTCCTCAACTGAGATAATGGATTTCTGCTATGGGTATGGCATCTCTCTGGCTCATTCTTCAGATTATTATCCCCAGGGAAATGGACAAGCAGAATCTACCAACAAGAATCTGGTGACTATCATAAGGAAGTTGGTCAACGAATCTCAGTGAAACTGGCATAAGAAGCTTTATGATGCTCTTTGGGCAGACAGGATCACACCTAAAAGAGCCATTGGAATGTCCCCCTTTCAAGTAGTGTATGGAGTAGAGGCTCAATTGCCAGTGACAGTGGAACTACCAGCCTTGCACCTGATGAAGGCCATTGAAGACACTAGTTTCAGTGATGCTCTGGACAAAAGGATCATGTACCTGCACAAACTGAACGAGGATAGATTGGAGGTTGCTGACAGAATATCTGCCCACCAGCAGAAGGTGAAGATTCTGTTTGATAAGAAAGCTAGGAGCAGAGAATTCCAAGTTGGTGATACCGTGCTGTTGTGGGACAAAAGACATGAACCTCGTGGTAGCCATGGAAAATTTGATTCTCTGTGGCTTGGTCCTTTCAAGATAAGACACTTTGCTGGTAAGGACTCTTTCTATCTTGATTACATGGATGGTTCTCCCCTCCCACTTCCTTATAGTGGGCAGTATTTGAAGTTGTTCAAGTCCTAGGTGACTAGGGAGTCCCTTTGTATATTATGTACAGTGTTTTTGCTTTTTCTGCTTTTGGTGTGTTTCCCTTCTGTTGTGTGTGTTGCCCTCTGTATTGGTTTGTTTTCGACTCCGTTGCCCAAGGGATAAGGCACTGGTCTGCTTCACCGAGTTCTCTAAGTTCTTGCCTTGTCTCATCTTTTGAATTTACACCAAGTCATCCCCAGAAGGAGCCAGCTGTTGTTCACTCAAAATTCCCTGTTCTGATAGAAGTAAAATTTCAAAATTTTGAGTTATGAGTGTTTTCTCTGAAGTGCCTAAGCCGTGAAAATTGAGAAAATCATGTTTTGGGTCATTTGTATGTATTTCGGGCTGTCGGAAGTTTTTGTCCCTTTGTCCCAAGTACGAAAGTGCTTTCATTCTCCGATCCGTAAATCCCGAAATTGTCCCATTTTCGGGCCCGTCGGATGTTTTTGTCCCAAGTGTCCCAAAAAAAAAAAAAAATCAAAGTGCGCTCTGTTCCCGATCGGCCGAACCACCGAACCGCGTACTCAGGAACTTTTGTCCCAGATGTCTCAAGTTCAAACGGACCTGTTGTTCCATTTTCGGCCGATTCGCCCGATTTTGTCCCAACTGTCCCGAGTTCCAAATTGCTCTCTGTTCCATTTTCGGCTTTTGTCGAACCGCCCGAGTCGCCATTTTCGCTTAACGCACATTTTGTCCCAAGTGTCCCGAGCCAAAAATGCAAAGCTGTTCCATTTTGGCGGCCGAACCATGAGTCGCGCACTTCGCACATTTTGTCCCAATTGTCCCAAACTCATTTGTGCGTCTTCTCCCCGTTTCGCCCGAATCGGCCGAGCCTCGTGTTTCGCGCATTCGCGTCTCACATGTCCCAGTGAACCTAAGGCAATTCATACTTAGTTTTCCCGCTCGACCCGAATATCTTTGTTTTCAAAATATGAATTTAAGTTGCGGCTCTGATGCTATCAATCCGAAGATCAAATTTCAAGGACAGCTGGTGGAAGGACGAAGCTCTCAAGACGCTGGTTGCATCAGTTTTCAAAGACACTCATTGTCATCCTCAAGATGAAACGTCTGGTGTGTCCCTCATGGCAAATACAGAGCTGAGACGTTAGAAAGATTCAAGCAGCGGTTTCTGAAGACAGTGGGTCCCTCTCAGAACTGGCCACCTGTCCCCTTCTCCATCCTTCTTTCTTCTTCCCACTCCTTTCGTATTCCATGTAATTAGTTAAGGCATTGCAATTAACAGTCCTTAACTATTCTCTAGTTAAAAGAAACGGTTACGAGGAGTAACCGAATTGTAAACTATATAATGGCCTTCTGCGCCATTTTAGAGGAGGAGGAAGAACTTGGATATTTGCTGAAAGTGTAAATAAATCTTAAAGAAATCAATACAAAAGGGCTTTCCATTCTTTGTCTATCTGATTCTTGTTGTCTCTGTGTTTTCCTTTAATATTGTGAAGATCATTTTGTTCTTAACTCGTTTGGTCTCTCTGATTGCATCTTTGTCCGATTTTGCAAATCAACGATCTTATGCAACCAAGAAGGAACTTTGTGTCCTTGACTAATAAATTCGAAGAAGGTTATTTATGGAACTTTGTGTCTTTAAATTTAATCTCATTCAAATGATCTTGTCTTAAATCTTTTGAAGCTTCGCATACACGAAGAATTATTCTGCTATCTATAATTCTGAATGTTGCTGTTCTGCTCATCTTCTTATTCTTTTTCCTCAGTCCTTGCGTAGCTGATGATCCTGGTGAAAAGCACTTTCGTAATATCCAAGTTTAACCATAAAATAATGTTCTGTATATTTGTAAATAAGTTCGTTTCAGAATAAGGGAACCTCTCCCATTAAAGAGGAGGGACTTCTTGTCCCCTGACTGTTGCTCCTCTAAAAAGTCCTATTTGACGACCAACAAAGTAATGTTTTCTAATTAAATGGTGGTGTTTATGTCCAAGATATGGTGTCTTTGCCATTGTGATTTCGATAATTTGAATGATCTAAATGTATCAGTGTGAACTTCCTACTTTGGTAAATCATGGTTGATGACCTGGATGATCTGGATGTGGTCTTCTAAGTTCCTTATTAACATGGAGGTGAGTCCACGTGCCAACACGTTAATTAGAGTCATGTGTCGATGAATTGATTAAGTCTCATGCTCCCTATGATAACTCGACACATACTCTTTCAAAAGTGCAGTTAATGTTTCACAACAGATCTATTTAAGCCATTTCTGAAGAAGAATTAACAAAGTAAAAATAACAAAATATGCATAATAATTCCTTGAAAATAATAGTAAAGTATTTAAATATAAGAAGTTAGCATTGTTCATCGCATACTATGATATCAAAATGGTACAAGGCTATACATGGATTAAACATCACAAAATGGGGTTCATCACTCCCCCAGACTAAAGGTTTAGCAGGTCCTCCTACTACCTAACATTCAATTGCTCTACAATTCTAGAACAATTATATTCATTGGCAAAAGTTTGCCAAGTTTCATCCAAAGATGTATTAGAAAATCCAAAATGATCAACAACATTGTCCCTCCAAGTTTTGTAGCTGCCCTCTGGTTGGTCATCTGTTGAATTCCATCATGGCATGGGTGCAAGGACTAGTGGGGGCTTGTATCTCATACCAATCCATTGTTCTTTGAGGTCTAGAATTATCTTACAAATATCTTTTGCTTGTTTCAATGACCACCGAAGGTTCGTTGGTGAAATGACCTCTTTCCTCTTGTATGGCTCTGCAAGCAATTGATATTGTACCTGGGAGGAAAGGAAATTAACATTGAATGTGGGGATCACCTGTTCTTTGAAATTCTTGACACAATTCCAAAGAATATTTGTGTACTTGTCTACTAGACATAGAAAGTACACCTGTGAACGGAACCTGTTGAAAAACCATAGTGACGTTGGTAAATCATGCCTCATTAAGAGGCCAATGTTAGATTCTAATTTCATAAAGATTTCCTATTGATCCCTCCATTCACCTTGATGTATGAGGGTTGAAATGAAATACCTTAATTGTACTTCTCCTATATAAAGATTGATTGGAATCTTAATTTTTTCTAGGAGAAGAAACTTGTGAACATAGAATTCATACAACAATTTTTTCTCAACATTATTACTTGCAGTATATGCAGCTACAAACTATCTATCATCCTAAAAAGTTATATCCAACATTGTAGGAGCCCTAGATATTTTCCATTTGAATAACTATTATTTTAAAAATAATGCATAAAAGTTCGAAGGGGTCGGCAAGAAAGAACACGATCATAGAATCGACTTCTTCAGTAAGCACATTTTCCTTCAATAATTGATTTTATTCTTTCAAATTTTTATTCTCCTCTTCCACTACCCTTAATCTGTAGCATTCTTCCATCCATTTGACCATACCTCTTAAAACAATAATATGAGGAAAAACTTGCTCTTGCTCTCTTTTGCTTTCCTACAACAATGTAATTGAGGTATCAAGCTCCTTGGTTCTATCTTGAAGGGAGCTTACCTCCTATTCTCGTTCCTCTATAACCTTTTGTAATTGAAGGGTGGCTTCCTCATGTTGTGCTAGTGTGTCATGTATTTGTTGAATCTCTTGATCTTTGGTAGCTATTTGTTGAGAGAAGTGAGTTTTCTTGGCCTCCAGAAGGGACTGTAGTTGGTTGATTCTCTCATGAGCTATCTGTAGCTCAAACTGAATTTTGGACAGGGAGAGGACTTGGGGCATGATAATATCAGAATTATGGGGAGAACTAGGTTCTCCCTCTTCCATAGGTGCCTTCCCTTTATCTCAATTAGGTGATCCTTGAAAGGAACGATAAGAAGATCATTCCAAGCCATGAAGATCTCAGATGATCATAACACACCACATTTGATAAGCTGAAAGAAATTCATCAGAGTAACTTTACAAAATAATTTGCAAACAAAGAACAATAATATCAATATAATTAGAATGGGCCTTGCTATATAGAATGGGCCTTGCTTATATAGGCAAGGAAGATCAATCTAAGAACCAATCAAGGTTGTAGATCAAACCATAAATCAAGGAAAGAACTAGTCATCAAAGAACTAGTCAAGACCATAGATTTAGGAAAGAATTAGTCATCAAAGATCTAGTCAATACCATAGATCAAGGAAAGAACTAGTCATCAAAGATCTAGTCAATACCATAGATCAAGGAAAGAACTATACCTAACAACTAGATAATATCTTCCTAATATCTAAATAAGATAAAAGAAATATCCACACACATAAGTGGGTGAGGATAAATACAATAAAGGTAAATAAAGTACCTAGGTGAACATGAGCTAAGGTAAATACCTACTCTAACACCCCCCCAAGTGAATCTAGGGGCCCAAAATAAAAGTGGCATATCCATAGTATGGGTCCCGACAACCCCGGAGGCTTGATGAGGTACTCATGTACAATAATCGCGAGAAAAAGGACACCACAAGGTACCCAAAACTAGTAACAACAAAGTAGAGAGCAAAAACTCATTGCAAGACATCCTAAGAATATTGGCTCAAAAACTCATATGATACTAACAAATTTTGGTGTGCACCGTGGTCTAAATCCACTACTCAATCACAAAACTCAAAAACAATCGACACTGAGGGCTTTATTAGAATAGATCCATATAAGGAGACTATCAATGGAGTGATGTCAAAAGTGTAAAAAAACACCAAACATAATTTGATCAACTATTACAAATAGGTGTGCCACGATCTAATAAAAATAACCAAGGCAACAAGGCAAGGACATAAGATCTAAAGAAATAGGAGTGCCACGATCCAAGAAAAGCCAAGGTAACAAGTTAAGGACACAAAACTCAAAGAAGTAGGATCAACACCACACCCTCCCATACTACTGAATGGGTGAAGTGACACTACAAATTTGTATGAGTTATCAAAAAACTACTTGAACAACGAAAAACTAACACTTTGGGCTTCACCGAATAACTCCCCCACAAGAGATCATCAACATGCCAAAAATGTTGAAAATACAGATATAAAATCTCTCAACAAATAAGAGAGATACACTACACCTGCTAAAGAAAAATGCTCAAAACAAAGAGCATTATAATGTAGAAGGTATAGAAAGTGGAGCAAGAGGTTGAATGGTGGAGGAGTCATGCCTGTAGAGTCCTCTCAACGAATGCCTATGTCACCACCACGAGTGATCATATATCCACCCCAAATCAACATGAATGGATGAAGAAGTTTCCTACACATGACTTGGTGTAAAATGCACAATGGGTTCATGCAAAGGAACATCAAAATGTGTGTCATGTCGATCATGTATGACAACTGAAATATCAGGTTTCTTAAGCCTAAGTGAAGGTGTAGAACTCATTTGTAACTCATGATCCTCGGAAAGAGTTGAGTGAACAAAAATAGGAGCTCTACCAATGTGTGGTTCCAATAAAGTATCTTGCTCAAAACCAATGTCATGGCTAGAATTGCACTTAACATGTGGAATAAGGAAAATAATACTATGTGATGTCCACCAATACCTCCATCAGTAAAACCCATAGAATGGATCATGTAAGAACCGAATGCAATGGTATGCTTCTCAAAAGCTCCATGCATATGAGCGAAAGGCACCGATGTGGGGTACTCAGAGCGTGTAAGTGCAATAAGCACAAATGCATAAGAACATGCAGTAACAAGCCTAATAGGCTTAGGAGCATCAAAAGTAGGAGCATGCTTAGAAACTGATAGATCAAGGCTAGTGGGTACAGGAGAAATAGTCACAAGTGGACTAGAAGTGTGGATATGAGTGTTCAAAATATGATGGTGATGTTATATACTAGCAATTTTTTGCTGCACGGGAGTGTATTAGTGTATCCTTATCATGAATGAGGGCTTGAAGAAGATAATTTCTCTTCTTGAGTGATCTATTTTCTTCCACAAATTTTACAATATCCTCTTGAAGTCTACACTTCGACAAAACCATATCATTCTCAAAATCCATGATAGATACAAGAATAAAACACTCAAAAGTTTAGGATGTCGGGCTCAATCAAAATTGTGTCCACAAGTGATTATAACACCCCCTCAAATTTGACACTTTATAATTGAGTGCATGTAAATATTACAATGAGTAAAAGTACCTTTTACATTTGAAATATGTGTATAAAAATGTCACCACTACGTAGATCTAAAAAAATACACAATTTTTAAAAATGATCACCTTAATCTAAGCTACGAATCAAAGTTATGAGCTTTAGAAGGTTTTGCTATTAAAAAATAATATTTTAATGTTGATTTTTTTTAAAGGTACACATGACACCCAAATTTCTAGAGGGTAAAAGAGTGCATCCACATGATACAGGCTTGTGACCAAAGGATAAAATCTTGTGCCCAAAACCTAAATGTCTAGAGGGTAAATCATTGCATCTAGAGGGTACACGTTTATATCCAATGGATAAAAGAATGCACCTAGAAGGTACAGATCTGTGTCAATGGATAAAAGACTACATCCAAAATAGAAATATCCAGAGGGTAAAAGAATGCATCCGAAGGTACACGACTATATCTAATGGATAAAAGAATGCACTCGAGGTACAGATCCACGTCTAATGGATAAAAGACTGCACGCCGTCAGTGCGAGATCCACGTCTAATGGATAAAAGACTGCATCCAAAACAAAAATATCTAGAGGGTAAAAGAATGCATCTAGAAGGTACACACTTATATCCAACCCAGAAAATTGATATAATTTTTGTGTCAAATTTTTTTCTATACATAATTGTATGGATTTTTGAGAAATGTGCCAAAAACCCTTTTAAAATGTCTAGATTTGACTATCTTAAAACATGGTTGAGTTTACAATCGATTATAGGGTTTTGGCACCTTCCAAATCTAATGGCACACACTTTTTTTTGCATAAAAATGCATGTTGTAGAAAAGTGCTAACAAATTTTGAATACATGAAAATAATAAACCCTTTCTTGCAAATAAAAACTTACAGATGGATGTCTACATCATCTATCACTCTGATACCATGAAAGGAACGATAAGAAGATCGTTCCAAGCCATGAAGATCTTAGATGATCATAACACACCACATTTGATAAGATGAAATAAATTCACTAGAATAACTTTACAAAAGAATTTGCAAACAAAGAACAATAATATCATATATTATTATGGAACTCTCATGTATATAATGAGAATGGGCCTTTCTTATATAGGAAAGGAAGATCAATCTAAGAACCAGTCAAGGTCGTAGATCAAGCCATAAATCAAGGAAAGAACTAGTCATCAAAGAACTAGTCAAGACCATAGATTTAGGAAAGAACTAGTCATCAAAGATCTAGTCAATACCATAGATCAAGGAAAGAACTAATCAATACCATATATCAAGGAAAGAACTATTTCTAACAACTAGATAATATCTTTCTAATATCTAAATAAGATAAAATAAATATCCACACACATAAGTGGGTGAGGAAAAATACAATAAACGTAAATAAAGTACCTAGGTGAACATGAGCTAAGGTAAATACCTACTCTAACAATCCTCCAAATGTAGGCACATAATCTTCAATTTCCACTTCCACTTTAGGAGCAGATAAGGAAACTGCATTGTTAGAAGACTTAGGTGGGGTTTGAACCAGGGTTTGCATTATTTTAGTTGCTTCTTGTTCTTCATGGGACAGGGGATTATCACTTGGTGTCTCATGGAGGGTAGGTGTAGGATTTGAAGTTCGAAGACATTTCTTGGGTCTCACAGAGGTAGAGGGGGCTTGTTCTACAACCACCGTAGGATTTAGGGCACATTCTTTTTGAAAATTTAACCATTTCTTCATTCCATGCCTCTTCTTAACAAACTGATGTTTGCATATTAAGTGGATCAAACCATGGAATTTCAAATATGGAGCCCCCATCAAAATTTCTCTGTAGCAACACAAATGGATTCATATAGAAATTATGGCAAATTAATCTTATACTAAGGTATGTTTTGACCATGTCGAAGATGGATTAACATTCTTAACACAAGACCCAATACAATTTCATATTTCCCTTCACATGTAAAATATTTACTCAACCATTTTGCCACTTCAACCCAAGCTTCGGTCTAGTGATTCTTTTAACCCCTTTTACTTTTCCCTTATTATCTATGACCAGCTGTAGTTTCTCTTTTTCCCAACTATAAATCTTTTAATTACTTCATGATACATGGTCCTATCACTTACTACTAACCCCTTATTAGGTAAACTAGAAAGATGGTGATTACATAATTATAGTTGGAGAAAATAGACTTTTCTCACCATCGATGATGAGAGTGCCCCTCTTCCATGTTCCTTGCGAATTCTTGAGTCATTGAAACATTGAATTATTCATATGCCAATAGGAAATCCAGTCATCCCACACTTTTAAAAATTTCAACTGCCCTTGTATCAACCAAAATCTCAATAGAGCTTGTTGGCTCATGTCGCAACCTAGGCCCCATATCCAAAACTTATACATAGGTAGGAAATATGGATGAAGGAATAAGACAAAGAGCTGGAATTTTTTTGTAGAGTGGTGGCAAAGGAATGGGAAGTTCTAATTTACAAGAGGAAATAGAATGGACTTAGCATGCATGCAATATAACCAAATATAGAAAGTTATGTTATTATCCTGAGGTGGTAATGGAGTTAATTGAACCCGTGCGAACATTATGGGGAAATGAATTATGGATTTAGCTTGGTATTTGAGAATTGTGCAAATTGAGTGGTAATCAAGGTGCATGATGTTCAATAATTAACAACCCATGATTTAAAACTTCCCTATATTTAAGAAATGAATTCATTGCGTATACCTTGGTATTAAAACTTGTCAAATATCCACCTCCATTCCATGCTTTGGTGTGATGCTCCCTTTGTACTTGGTACTTCCTTTAATGATGATCGATTCGGGGTAGAGAACTCCCATTTCTAGTTTTTAGTCCTTTGTATTTATTTGAATTTTTTTGAAGCATTGGCTGCCATTTATGGTTTTGAGCCAATGCCTCGGAGGAGGGTGACCACCATCACTTTGGTTTTCAATCACTCCTCTTTATTACATAACAACTGGTTGATCAAGTTGGAGTTATGTTGGGCAAAGAAACTCTGCCCACACGTCTCGAATCTGAATCCTCTTAAATTTCCTTTTGAAACTCTTCTTTGGATGTTGGCTTATGGTATAGCCTTAGTTTGTGCCCATTAACCAACATTACCTTCCTTTCTCCATCTATTGGAACCAATTGGATAGTCCCATTTTCAAATACTTTTGCAATTTGATATGGACCCATCCATCTCATCTACAATTTCCTTTAAAGTCCTTATACTTTGAATCAAAAAGCAAAGCCCAGTCTCCTACCTAAAATTTCCTTGGTTTTATCTGCTTATCATGCCAGAGCTTCCTCTATGTTGAATGATCTCAGTATGATGTAATTCCTGAAGTCTAATTTCATCTAATTCATTTAATTGAATAATTCTGGCTTGTTGTGCTTCTATCAAATCAATGCCCACTTCAGCTGTTGTCCTCAAGGTTTGAATCTCAAATTCTATAGGTAGAATTAAATTCTTACCATAGACTAATTCATATGGAGTAAATCCCATTGTTATTTTCTAAGTAGTGTTATAAGCCCATACCACTTCTGGTAGTTTTTGATCCCAATTCTTCCTTGAGATTTCCATTGTCTTAGTTAGAATGTTCTCAACTCTCTCATTAGTAACTTCCACTTGGCCATTAGACTGTGGATGATAGGGAGATGAATTCTTATACTTCAACTGATATGTTTCTACAAAATAACTGATTACCCCTGACATGAATTATGGTCCTTGATTTGACACAATGGATCTTGGTGCTCCAAACCTTTGAAAGATACACTCATAAATAAAGTATGCAACTTTCTCATCCCTTGCATGTGGTAGTGCTTGAACTTCAGCCCACTTAGTAACATAATTAGTACAAACTAGGATGTATTCTTTTCCTTGGGAAGTTGGGTCCATGGGTCCAATGAAATCCAACCCCATTTTTCAAATGGTTCCAAAACAACCTAACGTTGGAGTGACATTTCGATGTAAACATTGGTTTCCCCATTCTCTTTGGCATTGATCACACCTCCACACATAATTTTTGACATCCTTAAATAAGGAAGGCCAAAAGTAACTAGCTCCAAGAACTTTGTGAATGGTCCTTTGAACTAAATAATGACTCTCTGATGGTTCATCATGACATGCTCTCAGTATGTCAAACACTTCATTTTCAGCTACACACCTGCGTAAGACATGATCAGGGCCACATTTGAAAAGAATTCCATTTAACCAACTATACATTACACTCTATTTAATTAGTTTCTTTCTTTGCTTGAGTGTGAAAAAGTTTAGATACTTCCAGTAGCTAAGTAATTAGCCATATCTACATACCAAGGAGAGGTAGTGGAAAGTGAAAACAAATGCTCATCTAGAAATTCATCATTGACATGCTCTTCTTCTTCTGAAGTGGTAAGTTTGGAAAGAAAATCAGCTACCACATTTGATTTCCTTGGTTTGTCAATGATTTTAATGTTAAACTCTTACAGTAACAACAACCACCTTACAATCTTGCCATGCACTAAAGGTTTATTCATTAGATATTTACTTATAGAGTGGTCAATATGAACAATCACTTCATATCCTATAATATAATGTCTAAACTTATTGATTGCATAAAATACTACCATAAATTCCTTCTTAGTTGTTGTGTAGTTTCTTTCAACAAGGGAAATATTTTTGCTAATGTAGTAAATGGCATGCATAGGTTCTCCTTCCTCTTGTTGTCCCAAGACATCACCTACTACTTCATTTGAGGCATCTGTTTGAATATGGAAGGGTAGCTTCCAATTAGGACCTCTCAACACTGGTGTGCTTATTAGCTTGTCTTTGATTACATCAAAAATTGTTGACATGCTTTTGTCCATTGAAATTTAGAATCCTTGGTTAGAAGAGAAAATAATGGAGAAGCAATTTTACTAAAATCTGAAATGAACCTTCATTAGTAACCGACATGACCAAGAAATCTTCTTACTTCTTTTGGTTTATAGGTGATGAAAAATTTATAATGATATTGACTTTTTCCTGGGTCAACTTTAATTCCCTCTATTGAGACATGATGGCCCAACACTATACCTTATTCCATCATGAATAAGCATTTCTAATGATTCAAAGATAACTGATGTTTTTCACATTGAGCAAGGAATTTATCCATATTGTTGACCGCCTCTTGGAATGTTGCTCCATAAACCATGAAATCATCCATGTAAATTTCTATGCAGTCATGGGTGAGATAAGAAAAGATTTTCAGCATGGCTCTTTGAAAGGTAGCAGGGGCATTACATAACCCAAAAGGTAGCACTCTATAAGAAAATGTTCCCCAAAGGACAGGTGAAAGTTGTTTTATCTTGATCTTCAGGGGCAACTATTATCTGGTTGTATCCACTAAATCCATCAAGGAATGAAAAGTACCTCTTACTAGAGATATTGTCTAAAACCTGGTCAATAAAAGGTAATGGGAAGTAATCCCGATGAGTGGCTTTATTCAATTCCCTATAGTCCACAAAAATCTCCATTTCCCATTATTTTTTGGCACGATAACCAAAGGAGAAACCCATTGACTATCTGAGATTGGATAGATAAATCCTACATTTAAAAGCTTCTTAATCTCAGTTTTCACAATATCTCTTAGAGTAGGGTTTATTCTTCTTTGAGGTTATCTATGATTAGTCCGAGTCAATGGTATAGATGTGATGTGTACAAATACCAGGATGAATACCCTTCATATCACTATATTCCCAAAAAAAAGTTGATGATGAGAGCAGAGGAGTTTGAACAAGGTATTTTCTTCCTAATCAGTCAACCATCTATTAATTGTCAATGTCTTGCCAGGAAGAACAAGTAATTGTTTAGTATCAGGGTGAATCGAATCTACAATAGGGTACTCCTTAATAGTGTGTTTAATGGACACCTATGTGGTAACAACCTGTGAACAGAAGTTATGTTTTGGAAAATAGATACTGTCAGATCTATATGTTTTGCAAAAGGACAAATAATGTGCTTATTATCTCCATCCGTGAGATCATATCTTATTTCTCAGTTGTAGTGCATGACTAAAAGAAGGATCACCGCAGGATTTGATTTTAATTTAGTGTAAGACTCAGGTGCAAGACTCAAACTATGTCTAGCACCATGTTCAAGATATTCACATTTAATTTTATCTGAGTGATCTTGAATTACAATCATACAAAGAGAGGAGATGATATCATATGAATCGTCAGAATCATCTTTAGACCCTTGTTTGTTATCTATGGAAAATAGTTTAGCAGTAGGGTATAACGATAATTTCTTTGAATCTTACCCATTAGTGATTATCATATTCCCCATCTACAAATAATAAGGCGGAAACTATAGCTAACTAAGGGCGTTATGATGATGGGGTATCCAATTTTCCTAATTTTTATTTTTATGATCATGAATTATACCCCATAGTCCCAATATTTGATTGTAATGGTAAAAGCTTCTATTATTCCCTTGGGCTTGTTGGTGCTCAATTTAATCTCACCCCTTTTGTTCTAAAATTTTTACAATCTGCCTAGTTCGTCATATTTTCTATCTCCCCGAATGGATGCGTACAAGTTTTATCTTTACCGGGTGTTATTGTAAATCCTTCTCTATGGTCATGTGATTCTTTGTCGAGCCATGAATTATTTACAAATTCTTTTCCCTTGAATAAAAATTCAATTATGGGTGCAAATGGTGATTTCCCTGCATTTTACGGTTTGACGGACGGCATTGTTTTCCCATCAAATTATATCTCAACATCTTCACTATGGTCTCTTTTGATTAGATGAGGCATGTCGGGTTCATTTTATAACTTGTAACTTTTTGTTATGTTTGCAAAAAGATCAATTTGGCCCCCACAACCCCCATTGAGTTCGATTGCCAGTCAAATTTATAAAGGTGGAGTGAATTTCTCTTTTTGCCCCGAAGATGAATACGTGTTCATTTTTAATTGGTTGTGGCGGCATTTGTGGGTCTTTTTGGTGAAATTTGCCACTTTGGTCACATTTGTAAAAAATACCAAATTGGCCCCATGGCCACGATAGTCTTTTATTGATATTCAAGAAATATAAAGCGGTACGGAAAAAGTCTTATTTTGACCTCGAAGAAGGACACGTGGTAGTTTTTCATGTTACAAGTGGAAGGTGGTTTAGCGATGGAACATTTTGAAGTTTTTTGCCTCTTTGTACGAAGGAGCAAAGTTATAAATTGACCCGCAACTCCGCTTAGGGCTCACATCAAAAGTTAGAAGCGGGAAGGTGGGTCGCCGAAGGTTTTGAGATTTTTTTCCTTTTTGTGAAAAGGAGCAATGTATAAAAATGAAGCGCGACTCCACTGGGGCCCACATCAAAAGTTACAAGTGAGAAGGTGGGTCGGCGGAGGAAAATTGGAAATTTTGCCTTTTTTTTAAAAAGGGTAAAATTATAGAAATGAGTTGTGAATCCATCAAATGCCCAGATTAAGCCACGTGTCGAGCTTGTATTTCAAAGGTGGAGGGGCGGGGCAAAATGTGAAAATTGCACATTTTCTCCAAAAGTCATAAAATGCAAAAGGCAACCCCAGGCCCACTTCGAATCAGATTTTTCCACGTGGACGGCTCTAATCTAAAGTTGAGAAAGGGAAGAATCAATGGTTCTTTATGCATTGCATCTAATTTTGCCACTATTTTTACTCCAAGACTCCTGGAGATGCAAATACACATTGTTTTTCATCATTTTTTTGATGAAATTCCTTGTTGTTTTTGTTTGCAAAGTGCAATTGAATGGATTTAGAGCTTAATTTGTGAGTCCAAGGAATGTAAAGGTTGATATTTTGAAGTTTGAATTGCTTGGGCACTTGGACAAAAATGTGAATTACCAGAGAAGCTAGATGCGAGCAAAGTTACAAAAGGAAAGAATGGGAAAATGATGAAATGATGGAGGTTGCATGCATGAAGGATGAAAATGTGCTCCTAGTTAAAACAATGATGGAGATATTTGCAATGATTCACCTTTTTGAACAACTGACAACTTTTTGTTGCAAACCTGTTAAACGTCATTTTCTGGAAATCATGATCAAATATGTAACAAACAAAGGTTCCTCAAATATTCTTTTCTTGGGGGAAAGCTTGGATGTAAATTGAGTGTTATAAAAAGCATGCTTTAGTCATGTAAATGGTTGGGGGTTGAATTCTTATGAGAAAATTTGAGAAATCCCATCTTCCTGAGAGACCATCTGAGAAACTTGTTAATCTCTTATGTTTTAGATTTTATCATGTCAAGTTGGTTGCAAGTGTACAACCATTGAAAAGCTCTGAGATTGTTCAAGAAACCTTCCCTTGTTGATGAATCTAATCAACTTTGAATTAATCTATGTTAATCTTGGGAAAATTTGTGTCTTTTTATTTTAGAATGTCAAAATAGTATTTGATATTTCCTGTTGCAATCTTGTGTTAAAATCCCTCTGAATCACACAAGATCTCATCCCTGTGATAGTTTAGTGGCATTTACAATTTCATTATGAGAAGAGCCTTCATCCTATAATGAGATAAATAATTTAAAATCACTTTACTGTCATTTTGTTGATAAATATTGTTTGTAAGCTTTGAGTGTATCTTAGGCATGAGGAACCAGGGGTCTTTAATGTTTAATTGAGTCTTTAGCTCGAGCCTTCATGTTGAATTCTCAAAGATTGTGTGAAACCAGTGCGAGATCCGGGGCCTCCATTGATGCACACCTTCTGGTTGAAGGAATATTTTAGCTATTCTAAAGCATTATGTCATTTAGTTTTCTAATTGTTGTGAAGGTTCTCAAAGATCTAGCAAAATCAAGTTTATCCTATTTAATCTCCCACCAAAAATTATTCAAAAATAATGAATCCTACGAACTACCCTGTTTTTTGTATGTCCACAAATTAATAAATTCTACTTTATTGCCAAAATATGTAGAAGCGATCGGGATTCCATAATGTCTTTAGTAACCTTAACCTTGTTTAGAATGTATCACCATTCTTTAGAAGTGACAACTCTTGAGAGTTAAATTGTGGTGCATTGATCATATTTTCTCAAGGTTTCCTTTCAAATTTGTGCAAAGAAGTATATCTTCATTCTCCTTCACCAAGAGAGGTTACAAAATGGGTCCTCTCACCTTGGTTGAAAGGCACAACCTAAAGTAGCGAGGATAGATCAAATCCTTTTGAAGGTGTTATCCATTTCTCCAACATTTGAATGAGAAAGAGCTAGGTGAATCACCTCCCGCTGACTCAAATGACACACATGATGATTTATCTATCTCTAGGCTTCTTGTTAAATCATGATGCTTCTCGCAGCTTGCAAAGGAGAATCAATTTGATACCAACAGGGCTTATTCATGTTTGCATGCTCGCCATATCCATTTGCAAAACTATAGATGTGGACCGTGGGTTCGGTAGTGCTAACATGGATAGAGTATCAACTTTCATAACATTGATGAAGCTCCTAGATCAATCAAAATGTTAGGAATATGGACCTCTCCTATATAGACTATTACAAGAGGACTTCTAAAATCTATGTATTTAGGAGGGGGATTATTCCATTCTAAAATACTAGCCACTTTCCATCAACATGGATGGTTTTAGGTTGGTTCTTCCTTTTGCTACCTGAGCCTTGAAACAAAGATTTTTAATTGTTTTGTTTAACTCAGGGATTTCCTTAAGAGCTTGCAACAGGGGAATGCCAATACTTAACTTCCTCAATCCTTGTATCAATTCTAACTTTGATTTATCAGGGATTGCAATATTTGGTCTCTCGGAGAGCCTAGATGGAAAAGGAATGTCTTTGTTTGGTTGAGGAGTTTCTTCAACAGGACTAGGTTACGTTTCTTCTAGTTTTTCTGTTTCTTTCAGGAATTTCTTCTATCACAAGAGAGGAAGGTTTTGAGGTAACCTTCCTTGAACGTAGCAAAATATTCTTGCAATCCACCAAGTTTACTATGGAATTTCTATCATATTCCACAATATACGTTGGATTGCCTTGCCTCACATTTTTAGGATTGGCCACAATTTGTGCAGGTATCTGTGGCTGGGTAGGTTGATCAGATTGGGAAACATTGGTGGGTCCAGTCAACATGGCTTTTTGGCCTTGAGGTCTTCTTTGATTATAGTATTGTTGCCCAGATCCTTGAGGTGCATTCCACTTGTTGTTGATATGGTGGAATGTTTGGATGTGGAGCCCAAGGTTGTTGATAATAATTTAGTGGGACATTCCACTGTGGGCTCCATTCCTATGGGGCTTGTTGAACCCAAGGTGGTAGATATGGCCATGGTGCATTCCATTGATTTGGAGTCCATTGTGATTTTGGGATGTAGGGCTGATTTTGATTGGTTTGAAATTGTCCTCCTTGCCTCTGAGCCATATAGTTCAGCTCAGATTCCTCTTGGTTGCTTTGTTTTAGGTGATTATTTAGCAAGGGAAGTAGTCCACATTGATCTGTGGCATGCTTAAGTTCACAGAGAAGATATATTTCTGTCTTATCCAAAGGACAATCCTTAAGTCCATGTTTAGCTCTACATCTTGGGTAGTAAATGAACAAAGGCTCTATATTCCTATCCTTTTCTCTATCCATAGTTTTATTGAGTTGAACCATGAGATTTTTTCTCAAATTTGCAATTTCTTCCCTCAATTTGGATAGGTCCCATTGACCTTTTTTATTTTTGTCTTCTCAAATTGGGGTGATTTTGAGAGTAATTCCTACACAGGTTGATAATGTCCATGAACTCTAACTTGTTCATGTCTCCCTTCCCCATTAAATTGAATGTTTCTTATGTGTCTTCATCCAACCCTTTAAGAAATAATGTTTTAAGTAGGTTAATATCTAGGCCAATACCACATCTTCTGTGAAGGAAAAGGAACCGATCCAGGTTATCTTCTACACTTTCATCTTCCTTTTGTTGAATTCTAAAGATCTCTTCTTTCATATCCCTCACTCTATAGTAATCCTGATACTTGTCTAGGAAGGCCTATTTCATTTCTTCCTAGTTATGGATGGAATTCGGGCTTAAACCCATAAACCACCTCATATTTGGATCTTTTAGAGTAGAGGGAAATATTTTAAGCTTTTGGTTATCAGAAGTGTAGTCATATGTTTGGCATAAAACCTTAAACTCAAAAAGGAATTGGTCGGGTCCTCAAAAAACTAATCCCTAGAGAGTTCATAGAATTGATGGGGATATATTTTTCATAAGAGCATATTCATTAGGATCCAATTCAATAAGGTAGGTAAACATCCTTCAAATTGGAGGATTCTCCTTATTTGCACCATTGGGGTTATGTACTTCGTCATCTATTCTTCCTTGTTCAACAAGTTGTTCCACATGATGGTTTTATGGGGAGGTTTGAGGATTTAATCTAATGAATATACCTCTATGGTCTCTAGGTCTAAACATACAATCCTATCATACTAAAATGATTCCCTAACTATTAGTACTGAACTTAATTGTGTGTGTTCCACATACTCCAACTCAAAAGATTCTTGTTGTCACTATAAGGTCTTCCGATCTTTTAAAAGAAAGAGTTATGGAAATGGGATTTCTAAATGGAAACTTACCGGAAACAACAAACGACACCTCTAGCTAGCACTTTAACCTATGATAACACCTTGAATTCCCCAAAAATGACACCAAAAAGTGAGGAGTGTCATTGATGTTCATACTTTAATCATATTATTCTATCAATCCAGGGAGGTGTCCATGACTGTTTGCAACAAAGGGAATAGTAGGAACAACATTGTAATACATAATTTAGTATTGAAAAATGATCATGATTACAAAATAAAATGCTTGAAAGGAAAACTAAAATGAAATATAGAATTGGAAAATTACTAAGCTGTAAACATAAGTGTGTCAAAGTAATGAAATAAATATTGGAACAATAACTTCATTCATAAAGATAGAAAGGAAATAAATGTAAACTCCCTTTTCATTGGTTAGGAGTGTCCCTTTCCCCTTCCCTTCGATAAGGTTTAATAGTTGAACTCAAACAAAAAATTTCCCTTAAACCTGCTATCTTTATTGAAATAAAAATGCACTCATATAATGAATTAAATGACTAAAAAATCAAACCACTAAATCTAAGTACACGACCTCTTTTATACAAGAGATGTTATAGTTCTATTAGGAGAGAACTAGTTATTCCAAATGACTAAGTCTACTTAACTAAATGCTAATGAAGTGATGGCTATCTATTTTGGGAAATACATAAATGAAAGGGGTAGTCCCGAAAGTGTTTGAATTGGAATAATTCATGACAACTGAAGAGGGAATCCATGATTGACTCCTTTGAAGGAGTCAATCAACTGTGGAATATTCTTCATCTCATAACTAATTGAGAGAATTTCGGTGATAACAAATCTTAGTTCAAAGTACTTCATCCTCAAATTTGGGTGGAATGTTTGTTGATTAAATGGCACCACTTATGTCCAAGATATGGTGTTTCCAGATGTGATTCTAATAATTTGAATGATCTACATGTATGTGTGAACTTCCTACTTTGGTGAATCATGGTTGATGACCTAGATGATCTGGATGTGGTCTTGATTTACCTATTAATGTGGAGGTGAGTCCTATGCCAAGGTGAGTCCTGGCAACACGTTAATTAGAGTCTTACGCCGGTGCATGAATTAAGTCCTGCGCTTCCTATGATAACTCAACACATACTCTTTCAAAAGTGTAGTTAATGTTTCACAACAAATCTATTTAAGCCATTTTTGAAGAAGAATTAACAAAGTAAAAATAACAAACATATGCACAATAATTCCTTCAAAATCATAGTAAAGTATTAAATATAAGAAGTTAACATTGTTCATCATGTACTATGATATCAAAATGGTATAAGGATATACATGGCATAAACATCACAAAATGGGGTACATCACCTTCCTATGCATATATGTAGAAAATGCAATCCCTTATTCCTTAAATGAGTACTAGTTGGAAGCCTTTGATGCTCTTAAAATGTATTTGGATGCAACCTTAGGTGATGACAATAGATGCTTACAACTTGGTCCTTTATTTTTGTCACATAGCTTTGTATTTATATGATTTCCTTGGTTGAATTTCTTAATTGAAAAATGGAAGGTCGACCCATAAGAAAATAAGATACCCAAAAGATAAAAGAAGCCCAAAAAGAGTGAGTAAGATAGAAAGAGGTCGGGGGCGCCGGAAGGATGAGGGTGCCTGGCAGGCAAGTGGCAACCTATTTGGGTGATGGTGTCTAAATCCATAAAAGATAAATCAATAAAGTTCATACTAGGTTGTAGGGTGTGTAAGACCAAAGAGAAAGCAAGAAAGACAAAAAAGAGGCCAAAGACAACAGTCAATTACTAGTTTTCTTGTTTAGGAATCATATGAATGTAAGTATGTTGTTAGGACCTAGAAATGTACCCAAGTGCATGATTTTATGTCTACATTTTCCCCCACTTTATGTTTTTTAAGTGAATAATCGATACCATAAAGTAGATAAGAGATGTGTACCTGATAACCATGTAGAGTGTGATGGCGATAAACTACCGAGGAGACAAGTGAAAGCGTGAAGTGATTAAAAATGAAGCATGGAAGCTAAGAAAGAGGAAGTGACCTTAGGGGTGAGCGATATGTATCGTGTTGTACCATATTATTGTTGTTGTTGCTCATTGTTGTGCTTGTTTACTTCTTAAGGATGAGCCTACAAAAAGAAGAGAAAAAGAGTATTCAAAGTCATGTATTATGAAAACTCTATAAAAGCGTGTTAATTTGTGAAAAAGAAGTAAAAGGAAAGTGTGCACTTGATCCATGAAGAGTGAAAAAGGATAGAAAATGTCATGAAATGTTATAGAAGAGCAAGTTTTTGGGTGATCTCATGTCAAGAGTGAGTTTTTGGCCGATCTCACATCAAGAACGATTTTTTTGGGCAATCTCACGCTAAGTGTGAGTTTTTGGGTGATCTCACGCCACAACAAAAGAGTGTTAGGGAGAGAGGTCTAGAGTTACTCTCCTTCTATGACTATTTCCCAAATAAGCACCACTACAGATGGTACCTCCCATGTTTAGTTCTATATTATTCCATGTTGAAAAGGAGATAGTAGGAGATTGTATGCGTTATGTATTCTGAGGCTAGTGCTAATCATGTCAAAATTCTCTATGAACTCTTGTAGAGAATGTGTTGATATGAGAAAGTAACTTTAGTTTCCCTTGGTCATAGGCACCTAGGAAAGTCAAGGAGTGCCTAGTTACTAGTGTTTGTATCTGGCACCGTTTGGTATACTATGTTATATTGAGGACCCAAGTTAGAATGTGGGCCATTTCTATAGCAAGTCAGACTATTCTTTTCTTGTGTTGAACGGTGTTATCTATTGTATGGGGTCTTTGATTCACCCAATGTATGCCCCCTCTTTTGGGTGCATGTGACGTCACAAGGAGAATGCGGCCAAAAGAGAGGACCTGATGTTGATATGAAATTGTATCCCTACATGGGGAAGGGAATGTGCATGGTAGAAACCAAGGCACATGCAAACAAAGTGGCTAGATACATGTGTTAGTAGAAAAAGAAGAAAACATGTCATAGAAAAAAAATAATGAAACAATAAAATGTGTAGACAAAAGAGAGAAACTGTGAAAAGTGGGTTTCATACATGGGACATCACTCACAATGTCACAAGATAGTCAAGGCCGAAGTGGCCAAAAATCATATAATGTGCATATAAGACAAAGGGCATATCCCATAAACAATAACATAAAATGGCAATCAACAACAAACAATAACAAGAAAAGTATCAGACAAACATGGTGGCAAATAGTTCCTGCAAGACAAATGCTACACATGAAGCACCCACTAGCATGTTAGAAGGATAAAGAGTATGTCAAAGCGTATAGAGATCAATGTGAAAATAGTGCCCTAGTAAGGATAAGAAATAGTAAGTAGTGAAACAATAACACCTGTGATGTATAAAAGTAGAAATGTAGATGCCCCCAGAGCCTCGGTGGGATTGGTAAGAGGTATAATGCCAAACATTAGTGTTATGTGTAAAGATCTGTACAAAGCCTATATTCACAACTAAAGAAAAAGTGAATCACATGTGTATATAGAAAATATAATGACATACTAGGTATTCAAATCTAACATAGTAAAAAAAGTATACATGTAGCTAGTATAAGAAAACAAGAGTATGCGTAACCAAGATATACGAATATGTTGTGAATGAGTGAGATGGAATGGAATGCAATATGAATGTGATAGATGTAGCATGCCCCTTGAGTGAATGTGTATGAATATGATATGAGGTTCATTTATAAAATACCCCTCGACAATCAAGAATGAACCATAGAACAAGAGTGCATCATCGGGAAATGGTTTGAAAGAGATGTTAGAAAAGATATGATAAATGAAGCATAGAGCATGAAAGAGTGATAGAGTGAGAGTGTGGTTCATTTCAAATTTAGACCCTCAAAAATCAGTATGAACCATGGAACTAGAGTTCTCATAGGGTTATGATGATAAAGAGTGTATCAAGTTGTGCAATGATGATCTTAAAAAGATGAAATATAAGCACATACCATAACAGTAGAAAATGGTAAATGCTTGATAAAGGTAAGAGGGGGAAGCATGATGCCCCCAAGTGTATGATGTAGAAAATAATCAAGTAACATCATCTAAGAGATCATCATTGTCATGGTCGAAGCCAAATGAATAAGCATCAGAGACTTGATAAGCAATATTATGGGGTTGATCACGTAAAGAGCCATTGCATGAAGCATAAATTTTACATGCCCATTGTGTATTCTTCATCAGTGAAAGGTGGTAGTAGAAATCCATGTGCATACCAGTGAGTAAGGTTTTGTGAATAGCCAGAAATGAATCATTGTAAATAAAAACACGACCAAAAGGCATGGGAAATGTGATATCAATATGATCAGGATCTAAAGTGCCACCAATGTAGTCAAGCCAAGATTGCCCAAGTGTAAGTGGAGAAGTGTGAGAAGTGTATGCAACAAATATTGATAGATGGAAGATGCGGAGGCCATAAGCAGTAGATGATGCAAACATATCCATGATAGAGGTGAGGAGAATGAGGTGGAGGGAGGAGATCATCGAGTGTAAATCCCAACCGAGCTAAACCATCATGTGTGTAAATAGTATCGAGCAGCGGTAGGATCAAATGGAATGTGATGCCAATAAGAGTTATTTATGAAAAGAGTGCATGTGAAAGGAGGTAATACCAATGTAGACTGGTGCATGGAAAGATGAGGTGGATGGTACAATGTCCAATGCATAAATAGTTCCCTCGAGAGGAGGAAATTCGGTGGTGGATGGATGCAGGATGCTCCATGAGTGGATAATCATCAAGTGGGATGTGTTGAAGTAGTAGAAATTGGAGTAGGTAATGTAGTGATTGGGTCTAAGTAATAATATTTGAATGGGTCATGGTCAACAATGATAGTATGTTCAAAGCCATTATGTAGGAATTTAACACACCGATGAACTGTAAAAGACACTACCTACATAGCATGAAGCCATGGCCTACCAAGTAAGTAATTGTATGAACTATGACATCGATAATAAAGAATACCGTAGGAAGAGTTTTTGGCCCATTGTAAGAGGTAAAGTGATAGTGCCTATACATGGACGTGTAGAAGAATCATATGCACAAAGAGAAATGGATGATGGGCTAACATATGTTGAGAAAGGCCAATGTTGTGAAGGAGTGATAAAGTACAAAGATTAAGCTCAGATCCATTATCAATTATCATTATTTTCCGTTTGATACCCATGTTATAGATGTGAGCTATATATATATGGGAGGATCATTGTCATAAATAGAAAGAGAGTAGCTACATCAAATGGAAAAGTAAGTTGCTCTAAAAATGTAGCTACTAAATAACTGATATACAAGGTCTAGATCAGTATTGGAAGGAATATGAGTATTAGCCAAGAGAGAATTGATTTTAGCGTTACAATCAAGATTAGCTTGCAAGAAATCATGAATGGAGATATCCATGATGAGAGGATCCTAGGATGTTGAAAGAAGAAGAAGAAAGAAAGACAAAGAGTGTTCGAATGATGGGTTCCCCAAATGATTTAACAAAATATAAACTTTTTAAAACTATAATTTCAGCATAACAATGATGTAAACTATGATAAACAACTACTAGATACAAGAGACACAAACAATAAGCTAGATAAATATGAAACCACTAAGTGCAGAGAGAGAGATAAAGTGAAGTATTTAGCTGATTTGTGCACTTGATGTCGAGGCAGTTTGGAAACTGGAGAAAATAATAAATAGGAAGGTTAGACTTTCAAAAATATGCACAACAAAAATTCTTGAACTATCGGATAAGCCTGGACCGGGGCGCTTAGAGGGAGTCGGGGCACTGGCACTAGAGTCTACTATCGGTGCACTAGTGATTGTGAAAATGAAAATCATGGAACCTTAATTTTTGATATCACAAGGTTGTCACTACGATAGTCATTCATGGTGGTCACCTATATGTCAAGCACTATGATCACAAAATTCTCCTATAACTTGCAAAAGATAAATGACTTGCAAAACCCTCAAACTACATCAAATCCTAAAAATAAAAGATGCAATATGAGGATTTAGATGACCCCAATGGTCACTCAACTGAGTGAACTTATGATGAGTGTTGCACTACATCTCATACTCCATGTAGTTCTTGTGCGTGTGTGATAGAATCGTGCCCTAGGAAGCCCTTATGTAAGTGCACGTGATAGTGGGTGATAACTAGATGTACCAATGTAAATAGATGTGTGGATGGAAAAATGAACTTCCCTTCCTATGTGTGTATGTAGAAAATGTAATCCCTTGTCCCTTGAGTGAGTGCTAGATGGATGCCTTTGATGCTCTTAGAATTCCTTTAGATGCAACCTTAGGTGATGATAATAGATGCTTAGAGCTTGGTCCTTTATTTTGGTCACATAGCTTTGTATTTATATGATTCCCTTGGTTGAATTTTGTAATTGACAACTAAAAGTCTAACCCATAAGAAAATAAGATGCCTAAAAGATAAAAGAAGCCCAAAAAGAGCGATTAAGATAGAAAGAGGTTGGAGGTGCCTAGGCACTCGGTGTGTCTAAAGTCATGAAATATAAAACAATAAATTTCAAACTAGGTTATAGGGTGTGTAAGGTCAAAGAGAAAGTGATAAAGACAAAAAGAGGCCAAAGACAACAATCAATTACTAATTTTCTTGCTTAGGAATCATATGAATGCAAGTATGTTGTTAGGACCTAGAAATGTATCCAAGTGTGTGATTTTGTGTCTATAGTAATAACGCTAAGAGTGCAAAGTAGACACTAGATGATAATTTTTTAAATATGAAATGTGTGCGTAGGCATTTGCATTTGTGTGCGTAGGTGCACATATGCATGTCCGTGTGCACACGCAGCGCGTGCGTGTGTGCACACATGCGTGTGTGCGTGAATACAAAGTATTATCATATAATGGAAAATGTGTCAATCGTCATTATGATTTTGATTGATTTTTCATGGCTAAGATTTAGTGACACTAAAATGGGATGCAAAAAAATTGAGCATCCATAAACATTTAAAATTGGTATTGAACTAGTTAATTGTGTCGTATTAGTGTATTTATTTATTATTAGTAAAGAACTAGTTAATTGCTTAAGATATTATGGTATTAATGCATTTATTAGTCCATTCCCAACATTCTTGATGCATTTTATATTTCTTATCTCATGATTAATCACCCACAATACTACAAGTCAAAAAATTGTATTATTATAACTTTTTCTAGTCAAGGTATGTTACACTTCTAAACATGTAATTTATTTAATATGTAAAATGTAGAACAAGATTTAGTTGAACATTGATTGATTTAATAAATTTGAGATCTTATTCTCACCTTCACTTCATTCAATGTTAGAAATATTTCTATTCTTAGTTATTACTCATGTGAGTGAGCTAATTATTAATTTATTTATTGTCATGTTTAGTTATAGTACCTCGATAAATACAATATTATGTTGCAGTTTGTACAACTTGAATCGATTATAATAAATAGATGTATAATCTATGTGTTTGTACCTTGTTTGCATATTATTATATTTGATGGTTTTGTTGTGTGCACAACTCACCAAATTATTATTTGGTATCAAAGCAGGTTATAATATCTAAGAGCATTATTTTGTCTTTGTAGATAGATATTCATTTTTAAGAATATTTGTTGTTCTTAATTGTAAAGAAGGCGTGGTGGATGTAAATGATGTTAATATTTATTTGTAGGTTGTAAGGTGTTGTTAAAACAAATATTATTTTCAGGTGACACATTGGAAGAGTGGATTATATCCTAGACCCATTAGTAGACCCGCATTAACAACATAACTCATCCAAGAGCCACATTGACTCCTACCAAATGTGTACTAAACATAGTTTGGCCTCGACACCAAGCATAACATTGTTGTTAACCATGCCTTAATTTTAACTTTGTTTCCTAAACATAAGAGTCTCATCTAAATATGTAGTTTTTAAAAAAATATATGACATTCACCTCTTCACTCATATTGTGTTTGTGTTTGTGGCTTCTCCACAATATTGATGTTGTTTCTTTGTTCTAACTTGAGTTCTTGTTGCATTATTAAACATCATCTCTTTCACATTAACATGACATTGACATAATTTAATTGATGTGTTATTTGTTAGTGGAACCTCTACTTTGCTGCACATACATGACCTAATCCACCTATGTTATCACAAGCTTGTGGCTCCTATTTATTCTCTACGTCCCTCAAACGAGGTTGGGGAGCTTTGGAAGTAAGAGATAGTTCAATATCAAGCATTGGGCATTAGATATTTTCAAAGATACAAAATTACTTGTGATATGATTGTCAGGCACATAGTTGAATTGTGAAAGTCCGTAAGTTCTTGATCTTCGTATAATTACTAAGCAAGTTCAGTCGCCAAATAGCCCCAATATTATGCTCCCGTATGGTTCATCATCTATGCAGACTGTGGAACTATCGAATCTTCTACATGCACATTAAAACTAGATGGGATGTAGATCAATCCTTAGAGTCATGCATAAAGATTTGAATGAATTTACCAACAAATAATGGTATGAAGTAGTGGTCATTTTAAAGTATTTTAATATAGTAATGTTATTATTGTTTGTCGTTAAAGTTTATAGTGAACATTTGTGTTAAAATGTCATGTTAGTAATGAAAATATTTCATTAATCCAATCTTTCATTAGATTTCATGTTTTATGTTAAAAAGTGACATAAGTAAAAACTCATTATTCTTGTAAGAATGTGTTCTCGAGACTATCAGTTCTCATAAGTCGAGTTTGTGAGTGGGTCAAAATGGACAAGTTGAATCTAATTAAAAAATTTCGAAGGTAAATAATTCCATATATAACAAATCCAAACTCAAAGTTACATTTGATTAATAAAGACCTATGGGATTTTTTTGACGAGAAAATGAAAAAGCCGAAAATGCATACGAAACATGAAATAGGAAACTAAGGATTGAAAATCAATAACAATTATCAGCCTAGGGCTATCTAATGAATATTTGCATCATATAGATCTAACTAAGTCATCTAATGACATCTAGGTGACATTGAACAAGCTATTTGGATCTCAAGTTGGTAGTGTAACAATGACACAAAAAAATTGTTCACGTTAAAAATGAGAGAAATGGACAATATGGTGTACTATATATCAAAAATTTTGCTCCATTTTTAGAACCAATTAGCATTGAAATAAAAGATTATGTTAGTAAAAAGATGTTAAATTTGTTCTACTAAATAACATGCCAAATAGTTACTCGAACATTGTTTTTACTCTTAGCAAAATTAATCCCAGTTTGGAAGACCTAATCTCCTCCCTGCTTGAAGAAGAAAACAGAAACAAAAGATTTGTGCCAAAAGAGGAAACTCTAATGGTTGCAAAAAATTCATTTTTCTAGAAAGGTAAACACATATTTAAATCTTGAAGGAAAAATCCTTTATATGTTATTATTGCAAGTTCATGTCAATAGACATCAATTTATGTATTGTAAGAAAAGAGCTCAAAATCTCTTAGGTGAGAAGCTAGATCAAAAGGCTTTGGCTGAATTGAAAATGATTAAGAAGATTAATCTCCTAATCCATGTGATAATGAACATATTAATTATACTAGTAATGATGAAGATTATTTTTACTAAGTAAATTCACCGAGGATGGAGGCATAAGGCTAAACAATACCTCTCATTAGTAATGATGAGGTCACATCTACTATAGTAGAAATTTTTCTCATTTTTATGTGTGTATGAATTAGAATAAGAACAAAGAGAGCATACTTATTCATGTATTTATCCTATTGTGATGATGATGTGGATTTACAAACTAAAAAAACTAAAACGGGAAGTGTGTTGAAGGGTCCCAGTGATGAAACATGTATAAGTGAATAGGTTGATGGGTTCCTATTTATGGTAGATGTAGTTCCCACAGTCAATGTGAGTGTCACACCATGTGTAAGCTACGAGCAACATCTTTGCTTAGCCGAAGGTGGTGCTTTCTCACATGTTCATAGTAAGGGGGAATGTTAGAAATATTCATATTCTTGTTATTACTCACATGGGTGATTTAATTATCAGTTTTAAAATATGTTTGTTTGTTGTGATGTGAGTTATAACAAATCACAAAAAAATAGAGCTACATTACACATTTTGTAGGGCTTAACTCCTATTAAGGAGACGTCAAGCCTATTTATTTGTACCTTATTTGCATAATATTACATCCAGATGGTTTTTGTGTGCATGACTTAGACCAAATTATTAATCAAGGAAATTAAAAATGACACATGTGTGTGTATTACACACATACACAATCACGCGCACACCCACATACACATGTCATATCGATAATGTTTACCTTCTTAATGCCCTCTCACAACATGAATGGAAACCCATGACACATGTCTATCAATCACAATTTCATATCACGGGGATAAAAATCACAACTAAAATGTCCACTATATATACTTATAAGAAAAGGGCCCTTCCTTATCGATTTACACAAACTTTTTGTAATTACAATTCTTCCCCACTTGCCTAATGTTATATGGAATTCATAGGTGGTCAATTTTATTAAACCCCACCTTTTAGGATTAATATTCTATAATTGATATTTCATAAATAATTTTTAAGTGATAACATTTTCTCTATATTGTTTTTCAAATTGTGTACAAGATTACTAATCTATTACAATATTAATAAAAATAATAAAGTGGTTTTCAAATCTTATAAGAATTTTTAATATATGTTTATGTGTATCAATATTATTTGTCTATATCAATATAAAAGCTAGGATTTCCTTTTAAATCTATATGTTTAAGGAGTTTGTAAAATAAAATAGAAATTTCCAAGTAATAAGAAAAACATGTAACCATTCATCAAATTTAAACAACATTGCAATATCAAAATTTCACTTATGCCATTACAAATAATCAACCCACCCAATACTATAACGTTTTTTTGTTTCATCCCTACAATTTAAAAGTTCAATCATATTCTCAACTCATCCGTAAGGACTTGTTGTTATGTGGACCTTGTTAATTATTGGTGTAGGATTATTTTATTATTATAGTATTAATTTATTTGAATTTTTATAATGTAAAATTTTGACATGATAAATGAAATATTTACAATAAATATAAAAATGTTAATTGATGTGATGGAAGATAAAGATGATAGTCAATGCAATGGATCGACATATAATACTAATATATATAATTTGATGTTGGTTGATGTGATAGATCCAACGTTTAATAATAATATAAATAAATATTTTGTATGATATATATTGGATAAGATTGTATATATTTCATAAATAATGCTTTTATTCCATTATCGGACCCATCATTAGGGTGAATAATTTGCTTGATGAAGAGTAAGAGAATGAGTACTATGGTCTTTGTTTGTGTGTTTGTTCTATAAATTTTTGACATGACAAACAATACTAATGAATACCACTCGGAAGGAATATTTTATTTTCTTTTAACATCAAAATTTTGAATCACTATTGAAAATTCTAACATATGATTGGATAAAAAGTGAAATTGTTGCATTGATGAATGTTATATATACCTACCTTTGGAAGAAAAAGGACTATTAGATATGTTAAGTGAAGCAAGTGTTATATATACAAAAATTTAGTACAATAACACATATGGTTTCAAATTTGTCAATATATAAAACAATTGAGTATTATATTCATTTTTCTCAAACAAACAATTTTTGTCTTTGAATATTTAAATAACTAGACCATGATTTTTAAATTACTTGAGATTGTACCATATAATATACACTAGAGGATCAATGACATCGACTATTTTCATGAAACAATTATGACTTAGGACTGAAAAGTTGGATGAAATAAAAAATGAGCATATGAAAAAGAAGAGGATTGATAGAAGCTAATTGGAAGTTGTTCGATCACTTTAATCTAGATGCCCATGATAAAATGACCAAACTTTGATGAAGATATTTGTTTTTAATATCAAAACTAGTGTTAAAATCTAATTAGGATATTGTAATATGTGTGACTATAATTGTAGAATAACCAAAACAATAAACCAGCCCCAACGAATTATTTAAAGGATATTGTTTCACTTAAACAAAACTTATAGAAAAGACAATTTGAATGGGTTACATGAGTATGATTATATAGGTAGTTATGTTCACAACATTTCTAGCTTAAATTGTGCATGATCAACTAGGGTAACATGTTGATTTGAAAATGTGATTGATAGGCATTTTAGGATGAATTCGCGGAGTTTAGACAATGTCGGCCATAACACACTTTTCTAACATGGTCAAATTTGTGAGGACATAATTTACAATGTAATATCTCTATTGGAGATGGTGTCTGGATGTCCAAAGATGTGGCTTATATTTTGAGAATCAAGTTTTAACTAGTCAATGACTAATAAAAAGTGTGACCTAGTTCTTGGTAATATTTATTAAGCAAGACGTGTAGGAATTAGTCAATCAATTACACAATTAGCCACGGGCTTAACTAAATTCCGTTGATTAATTGTCAAATGTTGATAGGTCCAGATTTAGGTATTTACAACATGTAACACTTCTATATAAATAAAGTAAAGCTAAAATGAAAATATAGAATATAAAACATTCACGATATAATAAATAAATATTATAAGGATCACAAAAAGACATATTTTCTTAACTATTTGATTTTGAATATGTTAATACTTTGTTTTAATGTGTATTTATACAAGCACCATAGTCCTTTTATTTGTATATTGTACACATGTTTTAACTTGATGTAGACTACAACATTAGCATGTCTTAAAGGGTATATAGTTTAATATTTCATGAATGAACAATAGATAAGTGTGTAGAGATTACCAAGTCATGTGAGAAAGATAAGGATATGTTAGATTATCTTAGAATATGAGCATTTATCTTAGTGTGTGAACAAATAAAAATTTGTCGTCACTAAATGATAAGTTACCAATTGCCCCTTAAAGTGTGGAAATGAAAATTGCATACTTAAAGGAAAAACATACTTAGTGTACATACATATTTTCCTTTTCTTAATAGTTTTTGTCCTTGCGTTGGTGTAGGCATTTTTCATTGTGAAACATGTAATATAGAGTGCAATCAATGTGCATAGGAGAAATCCAACTGTAACTCAAATGTAGAAAGCATATGAAAATTTGAATTTGTCCATAGTAAAGTACAAAGATGTAGAGCATGAAAGGAATGTACATATTTTATTTTTGGAGGAGGAGCTCTTGTTTACATTGTGCTTTTGAGTTCTTATTTACGTGGAGATGTCGAAGGATTAGGGGTGATCATTCCCAATTTTTTTCGAAAGAGAAGCCACTATAGAAGAGGAGTTGAATGCTTATGACCTAACATTGAGAAGAGGTATCATAGGAAAATTTCCCCAGATGAACCCACAAAGAGGAAGAAAATTGCATATAGTATATAGCCACCCTAATATATTCCCACATAAAGAGAGAGGAAGGAAGAACAATCTACAAAGTTCTTAGCCACCTCAATATATTCCCACCCACAGACCACACCTCTATAGATGTATTAATACCAATTTTGTAGATAACAAAAATTTGAAAGGGAATAATGGTCCGTGTCCCTACCTAAATGAGTTTTATTATGCAAAATTTGATTAATATAAAGGATAAGAAGGCCCATTCCTGAAACCTTGTATCTCGAATAGTGTAGTGAAGAAGGAATGAAATATTCATGTCCTTATCTTCTACTATGAGTTGTGTCATGTGTATCTAAATTTGTCTTATAAGCCTATAGTTATCTATAAGAATATGATAATGCTACAATTTTTGTAAATTTTCCCTAGGATAGAAATGTTTAATTTAGGCTATATCATACTATGGTTTCATCCCTTAGAGAACAATTTTGTACTAGTGTGAATTATGTCCCCTTTTGTATTTGTTCTCTTTTTATGAGAATTTGTACCCTATGAAAACTTATATTTGAGTCCTATAATTTGTACATACCACTAGTATATATAATATCCCTTATGAATTTCCCCTCTTGAGACACATGTGATATGATAGTAGAGCACACGACTTAAAAGAAACGATGTGTACCCATGTCAAATGAATTTGATAATCTGCATGGTATCACATGGAGAGTTATTATGGCGGCCACTTTTCTTGATAACCATACCGAAAATTTTTGTCTTGATCCCTCGATAGGGATCCCTCGCGTTCGAAACGATTTAAAATTCCTTCTCAGGAAATCTAGCTTTCGAACTTAGTCTTTTTGAGCCTTTTTGGCTAGGCGCATGGATTTTCACTGTAACACCACATTTTGGTGCGCCCCTTCAAAAAGCCTTTGGCGCATGGTTTCCCATGTCAACACGTCTTTTGGTGCGCCAAAGCATGTTAAGCCTTATTTGCGTGCGCCGAGGCGCATGCGCCTCGATGTTGACATATCATTTGTCGCGCCTCTTTTCCATGCGCTAAAGGGCGCATGTGCTTTCCTTGTTACACCGCGTTTTGGTGCGCCCAAGGGCGCATAATAATTCATGTCGACAACACGTTTGATGCGCCAAGGTCGCACCCATTCTCCTGTTGTCAGTTACTTCCATGCGCCAAAGGGCGCATGCTTTCCTCTGTCGGCAGTCGTTTTCGCGCGCCTTTTCAAAAGTGGGTGGCGCATTTATGACAAAGTTTTGTTATATATAACAGTGCGCGCCATGTCATTTTCATTGTTCTTTTTTCAAAGCACGTGATTGCTCTGGGTGTGTCAGCTCTGCTCTGTCGTTGTCATTTGCTCTCTGGGCCCGCTTTCCAACCGTCTTTATACATTCAAAGGTAAGAGGTTCATCCTCTTTTTCATTTTCGTGCTTTGGTGTGTTCGGTCTGGTTTTCGTTTGATGGCCCGTTTTTTAAATGTCGTTTTGCATTGGACTGTTTCTTCCCCTATCCCGCTTAAACCAACTTCTTCCTTCAGTCCCTCATTTCCAGTTTATAAGGGAAGTTGGTTTGATTAGGCTTGGTGTTAGAATGAATGATGCTTAAATGTTTAGAGAGTTTTTGGTTTTCCCCATGGCGCGTTGCCGCGTCATGTTGCACCTTAGACAGTCGCGCCCCTCGGCGCGTCTACCCAACATCTTTGCGATTGTGAATCATGCGCCCTAAGCGCGCCCCTTTCGGCTGTAACGCACTTTTCGAACCCGCGCCTTCTTATATCCCTTTGGCGCATCTTTTACCCTGTTGCATCCCTCTTATGCGCTAAAGGCGCGCCCGGCTTCCATGCAAAGCGAGAGATATCTGCCTAAAGACGTAAAGCCTCAGCGCGCGGCGCACCTTAGTTGCAAGTACATGATGTTGTGTCGCTCCCCATGCGCGCGCCATATACCTTTAGCGCGCCTTTTTCCATGTCGCACAATCTGCCCATGCGCGAAAGGCGCACCAAACCTCAATGTAACATGCATTTCTGTGCGCCATTCTATAAAATGCGATGCACTTCATCCATGCGCCATGCGCCTTTGCGCCTTTTATCTCTTAATTTTTCTATGCGCCTTGTCTATTGATATATACATTTTCCATGCGCCTGCACCCAGAGCCTTAAAAATTCTAACTCTTTCTTACTGCTTTAGCGTTCCCATTGAAAATCAAATGACTAATTCAAGCTTCTTGGATTGGGTTTCACTCCTCCTACGTGCGAGATCATCGGATAAGCCTTGAAGAACACATGTCTACCTCAAGCGAAGAGACCCGAAACCAAGAGGAAAAGCTAAGCTAACGAGAGGAAGAAATGAAGTATAAGTACGAAAGGGTTAGAATGCCCGAATCTCGGGCGGAATGCAATATGGATGTCGAGAGATTACGAACTAGGCCACATTGACATGGGCCAGTGCAGGTGAGAACTCAGAAAGTATCAAGAAGCCCCTGGATGGATAAATTGATGGGTAGTGCTCTACATTTCGCCGGTGGGATTCCAGTCAGCGCTATTGATAATGAGTTCATAATGGTGGTTGCCCAATCTTACAACAAGGACACCAGGTGTGTCGAAAATAGTAAGGGGGAGGTGGTCATTGACCTCACCGCTCGCCATTTTGAAAAGATTCTTGGCATCCCTCATCACCGAAGCTTCGTGGCCGTTACCCAAGAAGAATGTATCAAGACTTGGGAGGGCAATGAGGACCTATGCATGCAGTTAATGAATGAAGTCTACCTCAAAAATAAGAAGGTAGTGACCCGGTGGCCCCAGACTATCCACCGAGGCGACTTCTCAGAAGAACTTCGGTGACACCATCACTTTCTGAGCGAGTCTTGGGCTTTGAGGCGCCCACTACTTCCATAAATGGATCTTTGCGGTACACAGAAGCGATGAACAAAAATTTGCCCGATCAACGCCTGCCTGGGGGAAATAATAAGCGGCGCCATTTACGGCATTCTGACAGGTTTGCCACAACAGAGTGTTTTCATATGAACTCCTACGTAGTGTATCTTTGCGCGTCGAAAGGGACTATCCGAGGCTGCACCGAAGTGGAACTTGGCCTCGAGGCCAAGATATATGAATACTACCCAGTGAAGGCGGAGAATAGCATCAACACTTTTCAAAAATCAATGATGCTTTCTTCTACCATATTATATGCATCTTTGCGACCAAAGTTGACTCATGGCCGCACATTAAGAATCTTGTTTTCTGCTTTGTGGAAAAGTGGGGGCCTTGTTCACCCAATTTCCCACATTCACCTATACGAGGGCGGTTAACTTCTTGGCGAGCCCACTAGGTTGCCAGGTATCTTTGGACCAAAGCTGGTTCTATTGGAATTGTCAAGGCGGTGGTCACATATCATGAGAAGTGCCGGAGAAGAGAAGAAGGGTGGAACTCCTTTCCCCCTCACGGTAGGCCGATACACTTGTTCCGGCTATCACAAGGCGAAGGAGATGTTTGCCGAGCTAGAATTGCTCAATCTAAAGCATGATTTCCCGTGCAGGCCTACATTCGACCCAGAAGGCTGCTTTGCGAGGCTAAGCTTGATCCTATCCATGTCCCTCAAATTGAGGACATTTACATTGACGTCATCCATGAGGTGGCACTCAGGAGACTGGATCACTCCCGCTTAGCATTGGCAGAAATTATTCATTATGGAGTGGCCATCGTCCCCAAAGGCTTCCAAACTTCGGAAGATGAAGTAGACAAGGTGTATAATAACACAGATGGAGACAATTGGCCCTTCCCGGCCATTGATAGAAGCAAGGCTCCTCAGACAATTGAGGAGAGGGTCAAAGAAACCATGCGGAGAACGGAGCTCTGGTGCCGTATGAATGGATTGATCTACCTCGGCGTAGATTTTATAACTTCTCCATTGGGTAATGCGCCTCCAAGATCAAAGAAGCAGCTAAAAGGCAAGGGTGCAATAGGTGAATCAAGCACCAGTCAGGAGGAAGCCCCTGAAAGTCCTCTTCCCTCGGAGCCTGAACAAGTCATAACTTTGGAAGAGGAGTTCATGGAGGATGTTCCCGAAGGCCCATCCACTCAGGATGTCGGCGTTGCTACAACTACGGAGGTTCCTTCTGTCCCTTCTTCTTCTCTTCCTCCCCTTCCTCAGGTGTCAGCAACCACTCCTTTGGTTGTGTCCTCTCCCCCTTCTTCTACCCTTTCCCCTGCTTCTTCATCCATCTTCTCCTCTCTTGCTGATTTGTCTCCTTCCATTTCTTCTCTCCTTTAGGGCTCCCTTCCCTTCCTTTGTCTTCTGCAGCCCCGGTTTCCCTTCCTCCCGTGGACACTTCCTCGGCTATTCTTTCAATGCCACCGCCGCGTGTCTCCACGTTCTTCCCCTCTTCTACCGTTCTTTGCCTCCCCCTCTGTCTCTGGTCCTTCTTGATAGGACCAGCTTGGATCTCTCGGTGAGCCGGCCCGAAGAGGAAAGTCCCCATCGCTCAGATGGACTTTTCATTATTCCGGCTAAAGGAGCAAAGAAGCACAAGCGGTTACACGCTTCTCGAAAAGCTGCTGGGTGAGAGAGTCTGAAATAGCTTACCCCGATCCCACAAGAAAAGCGGATCTGTCTCGGCCAGATTTCACGGTGACCCAAGTCACGATGGGGACGTCCTCGAAAGTCTCCGGGGAAGCTCGTTCCGCGATTGATGCACTTTGTGAAAAGCTTCAAGAAGCTAAGGAAGAGAAAAGGCTGCTGAAAGAACAGAATAAATACCTGCTTCAGGCCTTACAGAAGATGGGAAGTGCACCTCCCACAACTGCCGCCGAGACTCCTGAGCTGCTCAGTCAAGACAAGATCAATGAATATTCAAAGATCGGTGAGCAGGGCATGGCTGTTTCTGCTTGGAGAAGCCAGATTCTCAAAGATAGCGAAAAGGTAATCGCCGAATATATCAACTTATCTCTGAACATTGAAAAGGCGAATAAGGAGCTCCAAGCATTAGCAGTCCCGATATCAGAAGAGTTAGAAAACGCTAGACTCCAACACGAGGCCTTCCAACAGATGTTCGACTGTTCAGTCGAAGATTTGGTCAAATTCGGAGTATTCGGTCACCCAAGGACCCTCAACAAGACTATGTCCACTTTGGACTATCGGATAGATCAGCTCGAGTTTGTGTTAGAAAAAATAGATAAGGTGAAGGAAGAGGCCCTGGATGCGATGTATCAAATGGAGAAAATTGTTTTATCCATGAAACCAGGGTTGCTCACTCCTTCCCTCACCTTAAGAACGGCTGATGATACTATCCGGGTTTTCAAGGAGTTAGCTTCTCAAGGAACAGGGCCGGAAGTCACGTTTGATACCGAATCCATCAATAACCTGCTAGCTTGCAGGGACTTCATCGGTTTCCTGATTGAGGCGGTGAAAGATTATTCCAAACTTCCCGAAAAGCTTGTAGAAGAGCGGGAAACTTGCGAAGTAATCAGTGATCGGCACAAGGATCCATCACAGGATCAGTTCGGGTCAATGATCAACAAGTTCTTGGAATACCGCGCTCAGTTCCACATCTCATCTCCTGAGCAGCATCAGAAGCAGGCGACCCCTTTTCGGCCGCAGGACGATGATGATGACTAGCTTCTTCTTCTTCTTCTTCTTCTTCCTCTCGCTATTCTCCGACTTTCTTTTCGCAATATCTCAAGTATGTTGATGCCAACGATGACATCATCCATGTTGCATCATGGGATGATGTCATCCACTCAAAAATGTAAAAGTCAACATGACTTTAGATATTTTGTAAATATCTTGTAGATAAGTGGTTGGCTCCTTTTTGTCTTCTCTCTCTCTCTCATCTTCTATAAATACAAGGATACTTGTGGTATTCGGGGGTGAACATTTTTCAGATAGAAATAGAAGTGAAGAGAAAAGACTTTGAGCTTTCTTATGAGAAAAAGAACGATGTAATACAATTATTCAGACTTTGTGCTCAATAGCTGTGTTATGCATAAGGTCTTTCTTACGTTAGATCTGTATGTGTTTAATCTGTTGAATTCATATCTACTTTTCCGTCATTTGTTTATCAGTATTGCTTTGTTTATTTATGCCAGTAGGTTTGGCTCTGTTTACTACCAAGCCCAAAGCATAGATTTTCTGACCCTTCCGCTTTGGAACTCATTTCTTTTCTTCCTTCGGATCTGTTCTTTCTCTTCTCCTTCTTTTGTTCCTTTCTCTTCGCAGCCTAGAACACTCTACTGGGATGAGATCCCAACCCCTGAAGGCAGAATCTGTGAGACTTGCATAGGTTCCTGCTAGTAGAAGTAGCAATAAACCGATTTAACTTTCTTTGTCTCAAAGAGGGCTAAGCCACACTGCTTTGTTGGCTCGTCTATCCATAGATCTGTCCACGCGACAGATTTTCGGACCAACAGTTTTTGGCGACTCCGCTGGGGAACGAACAGACAGATCTGTCAGATCTATGCTGGTAGTAAGATAAAAAATCAGGAAAAATCAGTAGGTTGCTGCCAGTTTGCAAATCTGAGCTTTTTGTTGAAGATCCAAAAATTTGCAAAAGTGCCCGAATCGAAAATTTTTCTTCTGAGAGTCATAGATCTGGGCTTCTTACATATCTTTAGTTATTTGAGTTTTTACGAAATCATTATTTTCCGTAGATCGAGTTTTATTGTTGTTTTCTAAAAAAGTTTGAAACCCTCGAAAAGTCCAAATCAGATCCGAAAATCAGCTTACTATCTTCCCCACCATCTTATCCTCATTTTCATCTGTCATTTAACCGCGATCGGTTTCTGAAGAGGATAATTTTTAATATCCAGAAAAGTGCATGCTGCTGGTTTTTGTCAGAAAAACCAGAAAATCAGCAAGCACACCCAAAAATAAAGTTTAAATCTGCGCTGTAATATTGCAGATCTGAAAGGTACACTGGCGAGTGAACCTTTTACGCGCGCCAGAGAGGCAGGAGAAGCTGATTCTACTTTCGATCTGCTTCAGAGGCACAATTTCAGCGTAACACCGGCACGTTTTTCAGCGCTAAGCTCAGCTAGCCGGTCATCCAGGAGTGTCTCACCTTCACAAAGAAAAGGTCTGTTACCAGAAGCATCTACATCCCTTTGTAGTGCTTTACTACTCAGCGGAACTACACTTCCGGCTCGCGTTCTCTTTCCGGCTTTTCAGATGGCGGTACCATGGGGAAACGCTATGGGTCCGTTGGCTTTACCACATCCAGTTCACGCACTCCCTCACGGAAATCGAAAGAATTTTCCTAAATTCGACGGGAGCGGAAATCAAAGCACGGATTCCCACATTTCTGCTTTCATTATGTCATGCAGTATATTGGACGTAACCCACGAAGACGTGTCAGTTCGCCTCTTTCTGGAAACTCTACAAGGACCTGCAGCTGAATGGTTTCAGCATTTGCCGGCCGGATCCATCACTAGTTGGGCAACTTTGCGGGACGCTTTTGAAGACAGGTATAAACCTTCAGAGGATGCATTTACTCTATTGTCACGAATCACTCATCTGAAGAAGGAGGCAAATGAGACCATGCGCGATTTTGTCGCCCGGTTCAATGCGCTAATCAACCGTGTCCCTCCTGCCATGCTTCCAACGCCGGAGAATCAGAAGTGCTTCTTCGTAAACGCCATGAGCTCAAAAGTCAGCTTCTTGCTCCTTCAAGAGCGAGTAGCTACTTTGCCTCTCGCTCAGGCTGCTGCCATCCGTATAGAAGACAATTTGATAATATCTGGCGAGTTAAGAAAAGAATCAGCTAAGCCTAAGTCTTTGGGCCCTTCGCCTATCACTTCGTCTGATCCAGCATTCCAAAAAATGGCAAATGATTTGCTTGCACTAAAGAAGCAGCTGGCCCAGGCCTCTCCCAGTTCCTCGTATCGGGATATCCCGCGGAGAAATTTTGTTCCTAACAACGCTTCACAAAGGCCGCGCTTGCCTACAGCTGCTCCACGGTTGGCGCTTGAAGCTCCTCCAGTCAATGCTTTGGCCGAAATTGAAGAGGAAGAAGAGCAGTACTATGAAGAACCTTCGCTCCAAGGCGAAGATGATCAAGAGGTCGGTGAACCGACTGGCGACTCTACTATTGGGTACATGGAATTTGACGAGGATGAATCGGCGAAGAAGAGAGTACTCAGGGCTACGCGAGCGGACAATCATATGCTGTTTTCACCCGCTCGCAAGGAAAAGAGGCGGAAGTCGCTGCCCACGTACAAAAGGAGAAGGTCGCGTCAAACGCACCTCCAACCATTGCTAGAAGAGGTAATCCTCTTCCTACTCAATTCCCTGTTAAGTCTTTTGCTAAGAAGTCTTTTCCGCCCATCTCTCCTCCAAGTCAGCCCCCTCAAGTTCCTACTAAGATCAGTAATCCTATTCCACCACCGCGAAGTGAAGGACTCATTCCCTCACCAACGCAACCCTTGGCCGCGTTTGATATAATAGATCATGCAAAGAAGACCAAGATTCAAATGTCTGAAGCTGAGTATCTTCAGTCAAACCCCGAACAGCTTGTAAGATTGACTAAGTATATCCAAAGTCAAGCTGTTATAGCCAAACCGGTTTCCCTGAAAGGAATCCTTTCTACTCCTCCTGAATCCCACATAAATGTTGCTTCGACATCCGCATCTGGCAAGATAGAACCTTTCTATCTCTCCCTCCTGATCAATGGCCATAAGTTGAGCAATTGCATTATTGATTCCGGAGCCTCTGATAACGTCATGCCGGCAAAAGTTGCCCATGCTTTGGGCCTCACTCTTACCAAACCATTCGGCAGATGCTATTCATTGGAGACCAAGCAAGTTCCGTTGGTTGGCCAAATCAAGGACGCACAATTCGCGTTCGCAGCCTTCCCGGATAAAAGAGTAAAAATGACAGTCCTTGTTGCTGACATCCCAGCAGCCTATGGAATTCTGCTAGGAAGGAGTTTTTGCAGCGAAGTTGGTGGAGAGATTCACATGGACTGGTCCAAAGCTAGAATTCCAGTCAAAGGCGTAATGCAAACTTTGGAGCCGGAATCCCAAAAGAAATACTTGGTCACTAGCTCTGAAGACCCCAAAGCCCAAATTCTTTTCGAATCATCAGGGATGGGGAACTACTTCTTATCCACCGAGGCGGAGACAAAGGACGTTTTTGTTCAGGAAAAGGATTGTAATAAGATCTGGACCTTGCAATTTGATGGCAGCTGCGCGACTAGTGGATGTGGCGCTGGAGTTGTGCTGATATCTCCCGAGGAGGAGGTAATTCCCCTTTCTTTCAAATTGCAGTTTTTCAACACTAATAATCTTTGCTTTGAGTACGAATCTACATTACTCGGTATGCAAGCTGCAAAGGAAGAGGAATAAAAAATCTGAAAGTCCAAGGTGATGCCGAGCTAGTTGTAAATCAGGTCAAAAGGATTTATCAAGTGAAAAATGAAAGGCTCAGGCACTACCGTAATTCGGTATGGGACAGCATTGAGGAATTTGACGCTTTTTCAATAGAGGCCATTCCAAGGGCCCAAAATGACATGGCTGATTCGTTGGCTGTTTTGCACATCTCTCATGCTCCCTTTTGGGTTTGAAAACGAACAAATACACCATTGAAGTGGTTTTCCGCCCAAGCGTGCCAGACAACTCTCAGCATTGGCAGGTATTCAACGATGATAATCACCTTATTGCCTTTCTAGAAAAATCAGAAAATTTTGATGAGTTGTATTTTGAAGGATCCACCTCTACGTGCCGTGAATCAATCAACGGCCAAAATCATGAATCAAAAGAGAACGATGGCATATGTCAGCTCAAAGGAAATAAAATTCCAAAGGGCTTGGTTTCTCTGGAACGCTTGTTTGACAGGCACGACCGTTTTGTAAAAAAGAAGAGGCGGGATGATCCTGGCTCATCTCCAGAGACAGAACCGGTCAATATAGGTTCTGAGGCACATCCGCAATTCGTGAACATCGGGAAATGTTGCACGCCAGAAGAAAAGCGGAAATTTGTCAAGTTGCTGAAAAGATATATGGATGTATTGGCCTGGTCATATGCCGATTTAAAGTCCTTCAAGCCAAAAGACGTTCAGCACGACATTCCCTTGAAAGAAGATGCCAAAGCCTTCCGTCAGAAGCAAAGGCATTATAATCCCAAGATTTCGGGCACTATTCAAGCCGAAATTCAGAAGATCTTTGGCCATGAGAATCATCTTCCCTATCCATCACACACTTGGGTGGCGAACATTGTGCCGATCGCAAAAAAAAAGCGGTGAAATACGCATCTGCGTAGATTTAGAAACTTAAATCAAGCTTATGAAAAGACAACTACCCTCTTCCCATAATGGATCAAGTTACTGCAGCGGTGGCTGGATCGAAATCTTGTCTATCTTGATGGTTTTCGGGCTATAATCAGATTGAAGTCTCGCTTTGAAGATCAATTCAAAACAGCATTCACTACTCCAGGGGTAATTTTGCCTATAGCGGGATGCCTTTCGGCCTAACCAATGCTGGTGCCACTTTTCAGCGAGCCATGGACTTTGCTTTCAAAGGCATGATGGGAAAGGTCATTGTAGTTTATCTAGATGACTTAACCGTGTTCTCCAAACGACGAAGTGATCATTATGATCATTTGGAGCAGTATTGGCAGGATCACGAGAACACGGAATTTCCCTTAACCCAAAAAATCATTTTCGGGGTCACGGAAGGGAAATTGCTAGGCCATGTGGTTAGCAAAGAAGGAACCAAGATTGATGCCGAAAGAGTCAAGGCTATTCAGAGCCTTACTCTGCCCACAAGCAAGACCGGTGTTCATTCTTTCTTCGGAAAGGTGAATTTTCTTAGGCGTTTTGTCCCTGACTTTGCTGAGAAGACTCGCCACATTTTGAACATGATGAAGGGAACACCCACTTTCAGATGGAGTGAAGAAGGGAAAAGATCGTTTGGGGAGATAAAAACTTCTGTTGCTCATGCACCGGTCTTGGTATGTCCGGATTTCTCCAAGAACTTCATTATGTACAGCTATGCATCCGAACACCTTTGTTTATCCGATCGATGCAAAGGAACTCGGAGGATATTGAATCTCCAATCGCATTCATGAGTTCTCCTCTCAAGCCTCACGAGTTGAAAATGACTCAATTGGAAAAGCACGCCTTTGCCGTCGTTAAAGCGGTGAAGAGTTTCAGGTATTACATTCTGAACTCGCATACAGTGGTGCTGGTTCCCGACACAGCGGTGAAATCAATTCTAACTCAACAAGAGTTGGGAAGCTTGAGAGGGAATTGGATTGCAAAGGTCCAGGAATATGACCTGGATATCAAACCCACCAAGCTGGTAAGAGGCAAGGGCCTGTGTCAGCTAATGGCTGAAAACAAAGACTCAGATAGCCCTAGAGAGAAAAGAGATTGCACCAACGAAGCGCAAAGCCCTCTGGAGGAGCCTGTTTCTCTACCTCTGGTTTTGTTTGTGGCAACTTGTGACGAATGGTACTCCGACATCGCTTTCTTCCTCACCTATGGCGAATGCCCAGTGCACCTGAATGCAAAGGAGAAGCGTGCTATAAAGCTCAGAGCGGCCAAGTATGTCATCTGGGATGACGGTTTATATAAGCGTGGGATAGATGGTATCTTTCTGCGATGTGTTGACAAGCCCCAGCAAGTAAAACTGCTGGAGAGTTTTCACAATTCGGCTTGTGGAGGCCATTTCTCTTCTTCCGTGACGGCACATAAGATCATTCGAGCCGTACTCTTGCGCGGCGCTCTTTCGAATGATGCATTACAGGTAGCGAAATGCGAGCCTTGCCAGCAGTTTGTTGGTAAGCCCAAATTGGCTGCCTTTCCCCTAAGGCCGGTTATTATCAATGAGCCATTCAAGCAGTGGGGAATCGATTTTATTGGCGCACTCAATCCCCAATCGAGTGCTGGACATAGCTACGTCCTTCTGCAGTGATTACTTCACCAAGTGGGTGGAAGCCATACCAGTTAAGCATGCCACTTCTGAGGTGGTTTGCAGTTTTATCAAGGAAAATATCATTGTCAGGTTCGGCATCCCGAACAAAATCGTTGCTGATAATGCTTCTAACTTCTCCTCCCGAGAAGTTATTAGTTTTTGTTATGAATATGGAATAACTTTAGCCCATGCTTCGGATTACTACCCGCAAGGAAATGGTCAGGCGGAATCCAGCAATAAGAACCTAGTGACCATTATACGGAAATTAGTAGATGAAAATCAGCGGATGTGGCACAAGTCTTTGTACGACGCTTTGTGGGCGGACCGTATTACTCCCAAGAGGTCTCTCGGCATGTCACCTTTTCAAGTGTTATATGGCACTGATGCCGAACTCCCCATTTCCGCGGAACTTCCTGCTCTACGCTTGGCACGAGCGATCGAAGATGAAACTTTTCAGAGTTCTCTAGAAAAGAGAATTATGTATCTGGCAGAACTTGAAGAAAAGAGAGTGAAGGTGGTCGACAGGATCACTGAACATCAGAATCAAGTGAAGAAGCTTTTCGACAAGAAGGCCAAGCAGAGAAATTTTGAAGTGGGAGATCTTGTCCTTCTCTGGGACAAGCGAAGAGAGCCAAAGGGTATGCATGGAAAGTTTGACTCCTTATGGAGAGGACCCTTCAAAATCAAGCAACTTAATGGAGAGAATAGTTTCTATCTCTCGTATCTGGATGGAGCTGAACTCCCGCTTCCTTACAGCGGGCAACATCTCAAGATCTTCAGGAAGTAGAGCTTGCTCTCTTCTTTGTACAGTTTATTTTGGTTGTGTGTTTGCTTTCGTCGCGTGTTTGCTTTCGTTTGTTGTGTGTTTCCTTTGTTCTCCCTCTGGTCCCCCTTGTTTTTGACTCCGTACCCAATGGATAGGCACATGTGATCTGGGATTCTCTACCCCTGAGTTTACTCAAGGATAGTCCCCAGGAGGAGCAGTTTGTTATCCCGTAAAATTGACAAGGGCAATTTCTGCGATAACCATCCGAAAATTTTGTCTTGATCCTCGATAGGGATCCCTCGCGTTAAGCGATTTAAAATTCCTTCTCGGAAATCTAGCTTTCGAACTTAGTCTTTTGAGCCTTTTTGGCTGGGCGCATGGATTTTCACTGTAACACCACATTTTGGTGCGCCCCTTCAAAAAGCCTTTGGCGCATGGTTTCCCATGTCAACACGTCTTTTGGTGCGCCAAAGCATGTTAAGCCTTATTTGCGTGCGCCGAGGCGCATGCGCCTCGATGTTGACATATCATTTGTCGCGCCTCTTTTCCATGCGCTAAAGGGCGCATGTGCTTTCCTTGTTACACCGCGTTTTGGTGCGCCCAAGGGCGCATAATAATTCATGTCGACAACACGTTTGATGCGCCAAGGTCGCACCCATTCTCCTGTTGTCAGTTACTTTCATGCGCCAAAGGGCGCATGCTTTCCTCTGTCGGCAGTCGTTTTCGCGCGCCTTTTCAAAAGTGGGTGGCGCATTTATGACAAAGTTTTGTTATATATAACAGTGCGCGCCATGTCATTTTCATTGTTCTTTTTTCAAAGCACGTGATTGCTCTGGGTGTGTCAGCTCTGCTCTGTCGTTGTCATTTGCTCTCTGGGCCCGCTTTCCAACCGTCTTTATACATTCAAAGGTAAGAGGTTCATCCTCTTTTTCATTTTCGTGCTTTGGTGTGTTCGGTCTGGTTTTCGTTTGATGGCCCGTTTTTTAAATGTCGTTTTGCATTGGACTGTTTCTTCCCCTATCCCGCTTAAACCAACTTCTTCCTTCTGTCCCTCATTTCCAGTTTATAAGGGAAGTTGGTTTGATTAGGCTTGGTGTTAGAATGAATGATGCTTAAATGTTTAGAGAGTTTTTGGTTTTCCCCATGGCGCGTTGCCGCGTCATGTTGCACCTTAGACAGTCGCGCCCCTCGGCGCGTCTACCCAGCATGCTGCAGTTGTGAATCATGCGCCCCTAAGCGCACCCTTTCGGCCTGTAACGCACTCAGAACCCGCGCCTTCTTATATCCCTTTGGCGCATCTTTTACCCCTGTTGCATCCCTCTTCTATGCGCTAAAGGGCGCGCCCAGCTTCCATGCAAAGCGAGAGATATCTGCGCAAGCGTAAAGCCTCAGCGCGGCGCACCTTAGTTGCAAGTACATGATGTTGTGTCGCTCCCCCATGCGCCGCGCCATATACCTTTGGCGCGCCTTTTTTCCATGTCGCACAATCTGCCCATGCGCCAAAGGGCGCACCAAACCTCAATGTAACATGCATTTCCTGTGCGCCATTCTATAAAATGCGATCTTCATTCGCCATCGCCTTTCTCTGTTACGCCTTTTCCTATGCGCCTTTCAGCCTTTTATTATATACATTTTCCATGCGCCCTGCACCCCGAGCCTTAAAAATTCTAACTCTTTCTTCTGCTAGCGTTCCCATTGAAAATCAAATGACTAATTCAAGCTTCTTGGATTGGGTTTCACTCCTCCTACGTGCAGATCATCAGATAAGCCTTGAAGAACACATGTCTACCTCAAGCGAGAGACCCGCCAAACCAAGAGGAAAAGCTAAGCTAACGAGAGGAAGAAATGAAGTATAAGTACGAAAGGGTTAGAATGCCGAATCTCGGGCGGAATGCAATATGGATGTCGAGAGATTACGAACTAGGCCACATTGACATGGGCCAGTGCAGGTGAGAACTCGAAAGTATCAAAGCCCTGGATGGATAAATTGATGGGTAGTGCTCTACATTTCGCGGTGGGATTCCGATCAGCTATTGATAATGAGTTCATAATGGTGGTTGCCCAATCTTACAACAAGGACACCAGGTGTGTCGAAAATAGTAAGGGGGAGGTGGTCATTGACCTCACCGCTCGCCATTTTGAAAAGATTCTTGGCATCCCTCATCACCGAAGCTTCGTGGCCGTTACCCAAGAAGAATGTATCAAGACCTGGGAGGGCAATGAGGACCTATGCATGCAGTTAATGAATGAAGTCTACCTCAAAAATAAGAAGGTAGTGACCCGGTGGCCCCAGACTATCCACCGGCGACTTCTCAAAGAACTTCGGTGACACCATCACTTTCTGAGCGAGTCTTGGGCTTTGAGGCGCCCACTACTTCCATAAATGGATCTTTGCGGTACACAGAAGCGATGAACAAAAATTTGCCCGATCAGGCCCTGTGGGGGAAATAATAAGCGAGCGCCATTTACGGCATTCTGACAGTTTGCCACAACAGTGTTTCATATGAACTCCTACGTAGTGTATCTTTGCGGCGTCACGAAAGGGACTATCGAGGGCTGCACCGAAGTGGAACTTGGCCTCGAGGCAAGATATATGAATACTACCCAGGCTGCGGCGGAGAATAGCATCCACACTTTTCAAAAATCAATGATGCTTTCTTCTACCATATTATATGCATCTTTGCGACCAAAGTTGACTCATGGCCGCACAATTAAGAATCTTTGTTTCTGCTTTGTGGAAAAGTGGGGGCCTTGTTCACCCAATTTCCCACATTCACCTATCGAGGCGGTTAACTTCTTGGCGAGCCCACTAGGTTGCCAAGGTATGCTGGACCAAAGCTGGTTCTATTGGAATTGTCAAGGCAGCTGGTCACATATCATGAGAAGTGCCAGAAGAGAAAGAAGGGTGGAACTCCTTTCCCCCTCACGGTAGGCCGATACACTTGTTCCAGCTATCACAAGGCGAAGGAGATGTTTGCCGAGCTAGAATTGCTCAATCTAAAGCATGATTTCCCGCGAGGCCTACATTCGACCCAAGAAGGCTGCTTGCCAAGGGCTAAGCTTGATCCTATCCATGTCCCTCAAATTGAGGACATTTACATTGACGTCATCCATGAGGTGGCACTCAGGAGACTGGATCACTCCCGCTTAGCATTGGCAGAAATTATTCATTATGGAGTGGCCATCGTCCCCAAAGGCTTCCAAACTTCGGAAGATGAAGTAGACAAGGTGTATAATAACACAGATGGAGACAATTGGCCCTTCCCGGCCATTGATAGAAGCAAGGCTCCTCAGACAATTGAGGAGAGGGTCAAAGAAACCATGCGGAGAAGCGGAGCTCACAGTGCCGTATGAATGGATTGATCTACCTCGGCGTAGATTTTATAACTTCTCCATTGGGTAATGCGCCTCCAAGATCAAAGAAGCAGCTAAAAGGCAAGGGTGCAATAGGTGAATCAAGCACCAGTCAGGAGGAAGCCCCTGAAAGTCCTCTTCCCTCGGAGCCTGAACAAGTCATAACTTTGGAAGAGGAGTTCATGGAGGATGTTCCCGAAGGCCCATCCACTCAGGATGTCGGCGTTGCTACAACTACGGAGGTTCCTTCTGTCCCTTCTTCTTCTCTTCCTCCCCTTCCTCAGGTGTCAGCAACCACTCCTTTGGTTGTGTCCTCTCCCCCTTCTTCTACCCTTTCCCCTGCTTCTTCATCCATCTTCTCCTCTCTTGCTGATTTGTCTCCTTCCATTTCTTCTCTCCTTTCCGGGCTCCCTTCCCTTCCTTTGTCTTCTGCAGCCCCGGTTTCCCTTCCTCCCGTGGACACTTCCTCATATTCTTTCAATGCCACCGCCGCGTGTCTCCACGTTCTTCCCCTCTTCTACCGTTGCTGCCTCCCCCTCTGTCTCTGGTCCTTCTTCAATAGGACCAGCTTGGATCTCTCAGCAGCTGAGCCAGCCAAAGAGGAAAGTCCCCATCGCTCAGATGGACTTTTCATTATTCCGGCTAAAGGAGCAAAGAAGCACAAGCCGGTTACACGCTTCTCAAAAGAGCGCTGCGGTGAGAGAGTCACGAAATAGCTTACCCGATCCCACCAAAGAAAAGCGGTCTGTCTCCGGCCAGATTTCACGGTGACCCAAGTCACGATGGGGACGTCCTCGAAAGTCTCCGGGGAAGCTCGTTCGCGATTGATGCACTTTGTGAAAAGCTTGAAAGCTAAGGAAGAGAAAAGGCTGCTTTGAAAGAGCAGAATAAATACACTTGGGCCTTACGAAGATGGGAAGTGCACCTCCCACAAGCTGCCGCGAGACTCTGAGCTGCGGTCAAGACAAGATCAATGAATATTCAAAGATCGGTGAAGCGGGGCATGGTTTTTCTGCTTGGAGAAGCTTGATTCTCAAAGATAGCGAAAAGGTAATCGCCGAAATATATCAACTTATCTCTGAACATTGAAAAGGCGAATAAGGAGCTCCAAGCATTAGCAGTCCCGATATCAGAAGAGTTAGAAAACGCTAGACTCCAACACGAGGCCTTCCAGCGGATGTTATTTGTTGATCGAAGATTTGGTCAAATTCGGAGTATTCGGTCACCCAGGACCCTCAGCAAGACTATGTCCACTTTGGACTATCGGATAGATCAGCTCGAGTTTGTGTTAGAAAAAATAGATAAGGTGAAGGAAGAGGCCCTGGATGCGATGTATCAAATGGAGAAAATTGTTTTATCCATGAAACCGGGGTTGCTCACTCCTTCCCTCACCTTAAGAAGCGGTGATGATACTATCCGGGTTTTGAGGAGTTAGCTTCTCGAGAGCAGGGCGGAAGTCACGTTTGATACGAATCCATCAATAACTTTGCTAGGCTTGCGGGGACTTCATCGGTTTCTGATTGAGGCGGTGAAAGATTATTCCAAACTTCCCGAAAAGCTTGTAGAAGAGCGGGAAACTTGCGAAATGTCGGTGATCGGCACGAGATCCATCACGAGATCGGTTGGGTCGATGATCAACAAGTTCTTGGAATACGCGCTCGGTTCCACATCTCATCTCTGGCGGCATCGAAGCGGCGACCCCTTTTCGGCCGCGGGGCGATGATGATGACTAGCTTCTTCTTCTTCTTCTTCTTCTTCTTCTTCTCTCGCTATTCTCAGACTTTCTTTTATGCAATATCTCAAGTATGTTGATGCAACGATGACATCATCCATGTTGCATCATGGGATGATGTCATCCACTCAAAAATGTAAAAGTCAACATGACTTTAGATATTTTGTAAATATCTTGTAGATAAGTGGTTGGCTCCTTTTTGTCTTCTCTCTCTCTCTCATCTTCTATAAATACTGAGGATACTTGTGGTATTCGGGGGTGAACATTTTGAGATAGAAATAGAAGTGAAGAGAGAAAGACTTTGAGCTTTCTTATGTGAGAAAAACGATAATACAATTATTCGGACTTTGTGCTCAATAGGCATGTGTTTATGCATAAGGTCTTTCTTACGTTAGATACGTATGTGTTTAATCATTTGAATTCATATCTACTTTTCCGTCATTTGTTTATCGGTATTGCTTTGTTTATTTATGCGGTAGGTTTGGCTCTGTTTACTACCAAGCCCAAAGCATAGATTTTCGACCCTTCCGCTTTGGAACTCATTTCTTTTCTTCCTTCGGATCTGTTCTTTCTCTTCTCCTTCTTTTGTTCCTTTCTCTTGCAGCCCTAGAACACTCTCTGGGATGAGATCCCGACCCCTGAAGGCGAGAATCTGAGACTTGCATAGGTTCTGCTAGTAGAAGTAGCAATAAACCGATTTCGCTTTCTTTGTCTCAAAGAGGGCTAAGCCACACTCACATAGTAGAGGCATGAGCCACAACATGGGACACAAAAGTGTTGCAAGACAAACATAGGATTCATATAGGCCACATATAAAGAAGATAATATACAAGTAAGTCTAAAAGAAATATCACATATATAATAACCCTACACCACAAACATAGGACACCACAGTGTCACAAGATAGTCATAATTGAGGTACATAGGCCATATATAGAGAAGTAATTAAGTATGTAAGTAATCTAGAAATTATACATAAGCAAAACATATGGCAAATAGTAAGTTAAAAACATACAAAACAAGGCAAGTTATCAACACACAAAACACAAGTGTTAGTCCAAAATTAATATATACACTTGTATAGAAATAATTGAGCACAATGAGGAAATGGAATTAACTATAATGGAACAAAAGCATTAGTATAGTGTGGGAGATGCCCCCAAATGATCAGATTCACCAAGGTGGTACCAAGATAACATCTATTATCTTGTATCAATATGTGTACACCCTGCATTAAGCTCAACATACCTTGTGAATACATGTGTGTAAAAAGAATATATAAAAATATGTGATCTATCTAAACAATATGAAAAAACATCATATGTAAAGTATAGAGCTAATGAACCAAGTCATATGTAGGTCTTGGTTTTTATTTTTGGTATATATTTGAATGATTTTGTAATTTTGAAATTAGTTATATACTATAAGGGAGGTAACACAAAAGCTACCCAATGAGGGTGTCATTAGGAGATGGGGTAGTGTCATAGTATGTGTCATAAGAGACTTGGAATAGAAATAACCACAAGGAATATAGTGTGCAATAGAAGACCTAGTGGGAAATTTGAGTGAGAGAGACCCATAAGAAGTAGAATGCACAATAGAAGACCTAGGAGCAATCATAGGAGGTAGAGACCCATTATAATTAGAATGTGCAATAAAAGACCTAGAAGGAGGCTCATGAGGGAGATACCCACTAGAAGTTGAATGTGCACTATAAGACCTAGTAAGAGGCATAAGGAGAGACCCAATAGAGTTTTAATGTGTAATGGAAGACCTAGTAGAGGCCTATGAGGGAGATACCCAATATAAGTATAGTGTGCAACAAAAGGCTTGATAGGAAGACAATAAGGAATAAAACCACTAGAAGTAGAACATATAGATGTACTAGGTGCATGAGTAGCAATTGTAGTTTTTGACTAGCCAACTTAGGTATGGGGGTGTTGTATGGGATACCTTTGATTGTAATAACTTTATGATTGTAAATGAACTTAATACATTAATGAAAGATACATTCCATATCCTTAAAAAAATGAAATCAAGGTGTAGACACTCGAATTTGGTAACTTATCCTTTGGAAATGACAAGTTTAGCCATATTCCTTGTTAAGACAAATGCTCACATTCTAAGTCCAATTAGTACATCTCTCTAGCTCTTTCATGAGTTGGCCATCTCCAAACTTTTATTTTTCATTAACTTGAGAATTATTATTTAAGAAAATTAATAAATCATCTCCATACATCATTTTAGAACTTTTGGTTTTGCATCACAAGCTTCTGGACCTAAAATCATATAGTTTGTTCAGATAATTTATACAACCTTGGTCGCATTGTACTATCTTACCCTTTTACATCTCCCAACTTTGATTTCAATTCAAATATTTATACTATGTCATTTTGTATTCCTAGGTTCAGTGTTGTCATAATATTTCACCTACAAAAGGCTATATAAGCAAGTCAATATCACTTTATTACTCATTTTTCGCTTGCATAAGCTCATATTACAAATATCAATCCAAAAGCACTCAAAGATCTCTTAAATATTCCAAAAGTAGTTGCACATCATTTAAACTAGTCATTGTTATAGGTATGAAGCACTCAACCAACTCAAAAGTATAACTTCCTCTATTTCCAAGCATGCAAAGATCCTATAGCCATGACTTAGCAAGAGAAAAATAACTACAAACATTGTTAAAGGTCCTTAAGGGACAAAGTGGTTTAGTCATGAAAGTAAAGCATACTACATCATACTTCTTTACCACATGGGGCAAATTTATCCAATCTATAATTATCTCATTATCTTTACATCAAGATACATGAGGGCACTCATAAGGGGTTGACTTAGATCACACTCACACTTACATATGTACTTAGGAGAAGTACATGAGGCTTGATCCAGCTCGAGGCCATGTGGAGAAATGATTGGATTGGTTTGGTAGGGGTTGATTGCTAAGGGTAGTCCATTCTCACCACACACTGATTTCTACTTTTGTTATCTAATGATTTGTGAAGGGTATTACAAGTATTCGGGTTTGCACTTTGTTGCATGTGATTATAAGTTGTGTAAATAGGAGCAATATACAATGAAGCACATATTTAGGCAAGCAAAATGCACGAGATGTTATAAAATATAATTTCATTGGGGTCCAAGACTATACAACTCTAATAAGGACTATACAGAATAAGGAAAATACCATATAATAGTTGTACATTCTTGCACTAGTGCATTTTCCAGTTTCATTCTAAAAATGAAGCATATTCTATCTCAAATCAGCCCTATCTTCACTCCTAGATATCCTTTGTTCTATTTTGTTTTGCTAAATATTCATTTCTTCTTGTGTATTTGCGATTTCATTTTATCATTTACAATTATTGCAAGTATTAATGTGTTATTCTAATTATGCATGGTGAATTATAAGTTAATTAAATTAGAGTAATCTTCTTAAACTAACCTTTACATCCTATATATTTTTTTGCGTATCATTTACATTTATGTATATTTTAGGGTGTAAACACAAGGGTAACCTAGATGCATATCACATGTGCTAAGAGGAGTAAAAGCTGAAAAAGAGGATAGACATAGTAGAACCAAATGTAATAAGTATAAAAAAGCCCAAGTTTGGTCTTAGTATCAAAGGTCACTTGTTTTTAGTATATATGAGAGATTAAAGTAACTTTAAAGTACACATATTATGTCAAACCCTATTATTATTCAAAACATTATGTAAAATGTGATGACAAACAAAAACATGAATGTATAATGTATCTCGATAACCATGGTGAGCCACACAAGTTTCATCAAATGTAATAACAAGTTGAGGAGGTGACATAGTAGCAATAATACAAATCATAACATTCATGGATGGTCATAAGAAGGAGGATCATGTGCAACATGATAAGCATAGTGCACTTTTGAATTATATTCAATAATGTCGTGCTCGGGAAGAGGGTCATTAAAACTATTGAGTTTTGTATCATCATTAGTAGGTTTTGATGATTCCATGGGAATGTCCCATTTAATATCATTAACATCCATAATATCTTGTATGACATGATGAAGCTTAACACATCAAGTATTAGAATGGGAAACACATCTATGATAATCAAAAAAGGCATTAGAGTTGACACTTTTACCATGAATGTTTCTTGTATAAGCCTCAAGAGCTAGAGGAGAGATAAAAGGTACTTGAGTAATTGTTCAAGCACTATGTGATATACACAAGGTATCCATGTGAATTTCCATCAAGGATCTTGTAACCAAAGATTTTAGGTTGAGATACAACATTAACAATAGTTTAAGCATAAATTTTGTTATCATTAAACTTGTCTTTAAAAGTATGTTTGCATTGAAATTTAGGATTATATGTGTTTAGAGGATTGGTAACATATTTAATCTTGTCTATGATAATGAGCTTAGCTTGTCAAAGATAACCGCTTCTTGTGAAGGAGAAAGAAAACATTAAGTGAAGATATATTGTAGCTCACTATCAATTAGAATATAGTTCATATTTATAATCATAGTATTACATAACATATGACACAATCTCTTATGTGCTCATTTGAGCCTTGTCACTTTTTAGACATTTGAGCATAAGAAACCTTGTCCCCAATATTGGTAGATAATTATGTAAAAATTGATTGGCCAAAGGGGCAAAGGACATAATTGAATGAATAAGGAAATCATGGAACAATTGTAAAATTAACTCCTTGAGGCTTATAGGAAAAAAATTGGTAAGTAACATGTCATTGTAAGTGCAATCCAAGAAAGAGGCATGGAAAACATGAAGGTGTTCTTTAGGGTCACATTTTCCATCATAAATAGAAATCTTAGGAGAAATAAAACCCACATGAAAAGGATAATTAGCCACTTTAGGTGTGAGTGGGTTATGAAGTAATTGAGTAGAATCATGAGAAGAGATACAAGCACTTTTTGTATTTATAAAATTTTAGCTTCCAAACTATGGACAAGGATCTCAAGAGATTATGTGTTAAAGGAAGAAAAATGTGAACTAATATAGGTATATTTGTGATATGTAGGGATAATAGTGGTCACAGGAACATCATGAGGTGGGGAATTAGTTTCCCCAAGATATAGGCATTGTAGACATAGAAATAACAAATTTATCCATAGTAGAAGATGTGAGAATAGACTCAAGAGTCAAGGACAATGAGGTATGCTTGAGTTTATCCCAAATAACATATATAATAACATCAATGTGATTAGGATTGTTTTATAAGAATCATGTGAAATTTAGTTCCTCATATTTGGGAAGACCTTGGGTATGAGTACCAAATTCATTATGGGAGCCCTCTCCTTGAGAATGCTTAGTAATGATAGTAAAGATAGTGTGAGCAAAAAAAGTAACATTATAATATGTGTGATCATAAGTATTGGAAGACATAGGATCAATATTCTCATATGCCTCCTCACACTAATAGTGAGAAAGATTGTCAAAGTTATAAATGCACGAAGTCATTGAAGATTGAGCCACGAGGTGAGTAGAATCATCATATGGGTCTCCTTGATCGGGCTAAGTATAAGCATGTACCTTGTTAATGCGGTGACAACCCATATTAAAGCAAGGGAGTGAACTCTTAGGCTCAAGTAAAAATTATAAAGTATTTAAGGATGAATCATGATGACATACTATTTTCATGTAAATGTGCAACATGAAAATTCAAATTTTCAAGCATGACAACTAGACCCAAATTGAAAATTTTGTTCCCAAGTCTTCCCGAAACCCCCTCCTGGTCAGTTTGTTAGTTGTGTCATGTCTAGTTTGACCTTGCAGGTACTTCTAATATGATGAACAATCAAGTACATGTGTTTGGAATGATGTGACAAGGTCAGCAATTTCAAATAGTGAAATGCTTCCAATGACTAGTTTCTCAAGCGAGGCCTAGAAAGGCTAATTTTGGCCATTCCAGGGCTGGTGCTCATCCTCCGGGATGGAAAAAAAGAATCAAACTCATATGGAGATGGTATCGAATATATATCAACATGTTGCAAGGATTTAGGAAATTTTAGGGAAGATTTGAAGGTTTAGGAACAAGTATAGTGAAAGTGGGTTTTTGAAGGTGAAGGAGCTTGTAGTTCAAAATAGTACTTGAGCTTCGATAGATGATTTTAGGATCTCTGTAATGAGTAATGGGGAAAAAACTATTAATCAAAATGGTAATTCAATCCTCTATATGATGGAACTTTCACATTTTTCACAAGACTCGGGTGTTTTTTTCCACAACTCATTTTCAGAAGACACGCCTTTAGCTATCTCGAGAAAAAAGGAGATTTTTATGGGGTTTCAAGAATAATTGGAAGTTTATACCCATAAAATTATATTCATAAGGTGTTTTTAGTTAATTTAATATAAATATTCACTAAAATAGACCTCCTGGAGCTTTGACAATCAAACTTTCCAATTACCTCTCTTGCAGGTAATATTTTCACAATTAGTCAATCTTTTGAAGCTCAAGTGCATGGCACATTTTACTATCCCTCTTTTCCCTATCCTTTAGGGATATAGGGGACAATAAAATTTTTCCCACCCCATTTTTTCCTCCTGGATCTTCATATGACCTCAAACTAGCCCCTGAGTGCTAAAATGCTTTTTTAGCTCTTTCCTCACTTCCCCCTCATCAAATCACATTGTGCCACTTGTCACAACTAGGTGAGGGTGAATTTTTCTGCCCCTATTATCCATTTCCATCAGGGACATAGGTGACAAGAAATTATTCCCCTCTCTAGCCCCCATTCTGGTCTTCCATGTGACCCCATCTTAGCCCTAGGTGCTTAATGGATTGTTTTGCCTCATTCCCCTCTCATCCAATCGGAAGTTGCTTACATTGTCAAGCCCATTTGAGGACATATTTTTGTGTCCCTCATGTCCCTATCCCTTAGGGTTAAGGAAATTATCCCCATACCAAGATGATCAAAAACCAAAATTTGGCTAAGTCATTTTACCTTGCTGCTTCTCTCTTCTCCCTCTCCCGTGAACCAAAAGTGTTTCTAGAAGTTATAAAAACACAAAATAACTCCTACCCACCTCATATTTTCATGATAAATCCATTATTTTTGTGAAAAACATCCAAGAACTTGAAAATTCATCAAGAACTTTCTAAAAATGCTTCCAGAGCATCCTCCATTGCAAGAATGAAGCCTTTCTCATTGCCAATGAACAAGGAAGATGATCATACCAAGGGTTTGAGTTGAATTTTATTCTCTAGATCATCTCCATGATAAAGGAATATCAGTGAATCCATTAATGTATGCTATGGAAGCTTCAGGCCCATAAAACCTACCTCCGAAAATTTCTTTTTTTTTGATTTCCAAGCATTCTCTGGGTAAACACATTGAAATTTGAAACATGAGATCACGAATGATGAAGAAAAATCTAAAAATAATGTTTCCATAAAAAAATGAGGTCATTTTTATCACTTACTAAAAATAGAATATTCCATGCCCCTTCACATGCTAAAAATAGTAAGTACCTCAATTTTCAAGCTTTGATCACCCAGAACACTCAGAAACAATGCAGAATGGTAAGCAGGGTAAAATTGTCAATTTTCCCAAAATAACAGTATGGAAAAACACCGCTAAAAATATAAGTGACTAATCATAGAAATAAATCATCAACAGAGGAGAATTGGAATGTTCTAGAAGGTTTATAAGGTCATATTTGAGCAAAATAGGAGATATGTCCCAAAATAGTAGGTCTCGGTCCTACCTACTAAAAATAGAAAGTCTTCATTTTGATGCAAAAAGTTACAACTAGCTCCATTTTCACTCATCTTTCCACTTTTTGAACTCTTCATAGGGTTGTAGGATGATCTCATAGCTCAAATAGAGAAATGAAACCTCCATAAGAGTCCTGAAGCATCTTTTGGATCACAATTGTGCTCGGAGAGCATGACGAAGCATAAAAGAGGAAAGTCCGGATCACCGAGCAACTAGAAAAGATCAAAAAGGGTGTTAAGGAATCCATTGATTCATTAGAATAGGTCATCATAGATCATTGTTAAAGTTTTATACATCATCTCTTAGTCAGCTGGTTGAAGTAAGCTCAGTGAGCTAAGTGAGTTGAGCTAGGTGAGTTGGGTGAGCTAGTGAGCTAGGTGGATTGAAGTGAGTTGGCTAAGTTGAGCTCGATGAGTGAGTTAAGTTGATATTAGTGAGCTAAGAGAGTTGGGTGAGTTGGTTAAGTCAAGTGAGATAGGAAATAGCTCATCCTTCTTCCTTCAGGATCTCACCTCAAGAGGTCTTGCAACAATATTTCTCAACATTCTTTCGAACGGTCCAAGTGTTTTTACATCTTACAGAAGGAGAAGATGGTGATCATCATGCTTCATATCAACAAAAGGATCTTCTTCAATGGATCAGTCAATCCCTTTCCCTTCTCCTCTTCTCTCCCTTTCTTCTAATTATTTATTATACATAATCATTGTATTTTTCCTATTTACTTAAGTGACAATATTTGTAATTTATAAAATTATTCTCTCAAAATTATAAGAGAGATACTTAATTTGTCTCTTCTAGGGGCAATTGAAAGGTCACAAGTAGAATAGGAACATGAAGAGTCATGTGGGGGGAGATGAAAGGTCAATTCACAAGGCTATAAATTGGGATGGCTTCTCCATTCCAAAGGATCCTAGATTTTGAAGATTTCTACTTTGTAGCAATTGTGAATTGTTGTTAAACTTTGTATCACCAACACAAGGAATAAAATATACATTCTTCCATTTCTTTTCTCATGTTCTTCTACTCTCTCTTTTCTACAACTTTGTAAGTATGGTGATCAAGAAGGAACTTGGTGTCCTTGATGAATGAATCTAAATAATTATGTGTCTGGATTTGTTAGTGTAGACACCTAAATTCCAATTTTGTAATCTTATTGCCAAATGCATGTAAATCACTCTCATTCTTGCCAATTCCGTTATAATTAGTGACCTTTTCTAATTAACTAACGTTTCTCACCACTTTGGCCAATTAACATCACTTTGTTGATTGTGTAACCCCTTTCGCATTCATGGATGCCACTTTAAGCACAAATCGTAAGCCAAAATCCTCTTCAAAATAGACAATTAGCAATTATTAGCTAATTAAGCCTATTTTGCCCTTGATTTGGTCAATATACCCTAGTATTGACTAAAAACCCTCTTCCAACCACTTAAAATCACCCCATTCACCTCCACAATGTCTCAAAAAGCTTCAAAATCTTATCCTAGCCTCCTAGTTGACCCTAAGTGGTTGATTAAGGCTTCATACCTCTTAATCACTTGGTAATTCACTAATAGTGATTAGAAATGCCTTATCATGATCAACAATTCTAATCTAATTTGGGGATTTTAGTCCCATATGCACCAAAATACACGTTTATCCCAAAAGGAAAACTATAAAAAGAGTGCACCTCTTACCCTTATATTTTACACCAAGCTTTGATTTACATCTCATATAATACATGTGATTCATAACTAAGTTCAATCCTTGCCTAAAGCCTTCAACAAGGTTAGTAGATGACTATATAAAGTGACTTAACAAGTCATTTGGAGAGGTCACTTCACCATTGTTTGGAGTAACAACCATAACCATTTGATTTCCTCTTAGGTATATTTAGGCCCATGTTAGATAATTAAAGAATATTAGTAGGCATGTTTAGTTAGATTTTGCATTGTTTTCATACTAGTTAAGCATTCCTTTTAGCTTCTATCTTAATGTTACATTCCTAGACTTAGAATCCTTAGCTATGAGGTGGTAAATAGTGTTAGCCTTCCTTGATTAACTTTTTTATTTTCTTTGTAAAAGTCTAGGGTGCTTTCATTTGGCATGCACTGTGTGGGACAATACCCCATTACATTCAATTTTTAAGCTTTTAACTTAGTTTCAAAGTTTTACATTTCAAGTTTTTAGAGTAGTTTTAAGTTTCCTAGATTAAATTCAAGTTTTCTAGTTTAATTTCAAGCTTTCTAGAGTACTTTCAAGCTTTTTAGATTAGTTTTTCAAGCTTTGTAGATTAATTTCAAAGTTTTAGAGTAATTTTCAAAGTTTTAGATCAATTTATTTTAAAGCTAGGTAGTTGTTTCAACTAGATTAGTGGTAGAAGTTGTGTTTTCATGTTCATTGCAAGATATAGGGAGGTAAAGCCTTGTCAAAATTGACCCAAAATCCCAAATATTGGACCTTTTTCAAGAAATCTTCTCAAAACCTAGATTTTTGACCACCTACAGGAAAAAGGCACCTATGCATGACTGTGAGCGCCTGTGCATCCAGAGGGGCACCTGCATCTAGAGGAGCACTGTGTATGAATGTGAGCACATGTGCATGACTGTGAGTGCCCTTGCAACACTACATTTTCCTGTTCTGAGTGAAAAATGGGTTTGTGCATGCAGAAAGGTGCTTGTGCCTCACTGGAAGCGCCCATGCATTACTGATGTGCAAAAGTGATAGAAGAGTGCCTGTGCATCACTGTGAGTGCTTGTGCATCACTGTGAGCACTTGTGCATGACTGTGAGTGCTCATGCATCTAGAGGGGCACCCATGCATGAAGGTAAAATTTTCACAAATTTCAAAATTTTAATTTCGGTGTTTTTAGGATTGTGGTCATTTCTTAAGGGTTTTTAGTTGTTGTTTTGTCAATTTATTGATTTTAGAGAAATATTCCTAACAAAATTGGCTTAGGGTTTGATAAATGATATGTTTTCATACTTTGTTTTGAGTTTGGAATAGGGTTGTGTATGTTCTTCTCTTGCACCTAGTGTGATCTTGAGAACCAAAAACACCCCTAAACCACTTTTTGCTTCTTGAGAGTAAGTAGGAACAATCATCCTTCATTTTTTTAAGGGAACAAACTTGCATTTTTTTGACATATACTTGATCTTTTAGTTTAAGAGCTTTTTCATTTGATAAACAATCAAGACTAAAATTTGTGTATGCTCTTCCCTTGCACCTAGTGTGATCTTGGGAATCAAAAGCAATTTTAGTCTTTTCATTAAGAAGCACTTGGATTAATTGGGAATAAACCTTGTTTTTTTCAAAAGTTTGATGGTAGTTAGCTGATTTATATAAGCATTTTCATGGCCATATTTCTATGATATCGTGAATCTTTTTGAACTACTAGCCATTTTTGTGAAGGACATAATGCTATTCAAAGAAAGAAGGGCTCTCTTTAAACCAAATACTAACATTCACGTGTGTTATAGGTTGTCATTGGTGGTCTAAACCAAATTACTCAATCCAAAAGATAAAAAACACACCATAATCATGACATTGTATTTTACAGGGTTTTAGTTTAGAGCTACGGCTCGTCCGCTTAACTAGGACATAACCCCTTTGGCATAAGCCTTAAGCTACAACAATGGGAGTGGTCTTAGGAAACCTAAAGTAGTTCACACAGAGGGAACCTTGTGAAAAAAACATGAAAGTGCTCAAGACTACCGAATTGATTAGTACGCCTTGGTGATATTAGATTCAAATATATATGTATTGTGACCCCGTGAAAGTATAACTGAATGCACTTCGGTGCTCATTATACTAAAGGGGGTAAAGTAAAGTTGAGATACTCCCAAATTAGTCAGTGTGAATTTTTGGGTAAATCGAGCTTAGATATCTTGTGACACCTAGAGAGAGAACCACCTAAGAAGCTTGTCGGATATGAGCCATTGTTTTTGTCTTAGTTTTTATACTTGAGAGCTCTCACAAAGTGACAATTTTTTTAGGAAATAATCTCTTAAAGTTTAATCCGCATGACATTTCATCACGAAATCCACTTAGTGTCATTTTGTCCTAGTTTTTCACTTGTCCTAAGATAAGGAAAAACTCGCTGGCTAACACCAAGTTTATTTCAACACCACTTGGTCTACACCCTTATTTTATTATTGCCCATTTTTGGAAAAAATGAAACAACATATACCGAATCTTTTGCTAGATATCACATGTCCACCACTTTTGTATTCTACTTGTACGACTAGGTTGCAATGCCGAAGCACAAGTGTTGAAAGTGTGTATGGTATGTAATCACGATCTAGGAAGGCCCCCTTGTCTCAAAGACCCATATCTGAGATTTATTATCATTGTAGTTAGGTGATTTTATCCTTGTCTTCTTTTGAGTTGTTGCACTTTGCTCACACTGTTGTAGTCATATAATTGAGATATTTACGTCTTGTTTCCATTGTGAAATTAGGCCTAAATCTCTATATTGTAGAGTTACATCTGTTCACATGCTTAGCAAATTCTTGTTATACTTAGATGTAGTTTTCACATCCTAGTTTTGTATTGAGTTTTGTGAGTGTTGAGGATACATTGCTAGCATCGCGATAACATCATTTTGACACTAAAAATCTTGTTTTCCTAAAATTTTGGTTCACGTATCCAAATAGTATTGTTACACTACTCACATTGTTATCGTCCATTTTACAAGACTTATAATTTGTTAGTGTTTAGAAACTAGTTTTTAGTATACCTTGTTAGAAGATCATGTCAACATTTCCTTATCATTTAGGCCTTGTTTGTTGCAAACTTAACCTAACTAGTGATATTGTGTTGTCACTATTTGGTTTCAAACCTATCTAGACAAATCTTAGGGATTAAACTATTCAAAGGTGTGACTAAATTTTTAGCCTTATACATCATTGTATTATTAAGGAAAAATTGTGTCGTACATTGCCTCGCTAGGTAACTTGTTCATTATTCTTTAGTTTGCACATTCGCTTTGACCTATCAATTTTGGGGATATTCTATGGTCTCCTTGTTTTGACAATTTAGTGTCATTACAACTTTGTAAAAAAATTGACTAAGGTCCCTTTTTGATAAACCTTAGTGGAAGTCTTTCACGTTGTACCTCTTATCTCAAGTATGCCTATTACGAGAATGGGATCTTGAAGATTAGAAGTCAATATATTTAGAGGTGACAACCCTATTTTAGAGGATAATATCATGATTGACCATAGTGGTGAAGACAAGGACTCTCCTCGTATGAATCTAGGCGTCATGTTTCACCTAATTCTTAGAGGTTTCTAGGAAGTTGATGAAACAAATAGGGTAATGGGCGTAGGAGGAATACCTGTTGAAGATGGTTGAAGGTTGTTGCTTGTGTATGACTTCGAATCCATAGCTGATCATGAGAAATTCCTTTTTGCTTGGAGGAACTACTCCGAATGGAAACAAGACCACCAAATAAAAGTTAAACAATATGTGTAGTGAACTGCCTAGCGTGTGCTAGATCCAGGAAGTGTGATACTTCCTAGATCGACTGTCAGTCCACTGTTTAAAACAATTTAATGCTGGTAATAAAGTAAATCCTCTTGTAGTTAAAATGATTTAGGTATCTCATTTAAAACACAATAAGAAAGTCTAAAATTAAGATCCCAAAGGTCAAGGTCTGGTTACAGGTCTCTGCGTTTGTGACAGAGGTCTTAGGTAGGTCACATGTGATTAAGGGTGATGCGGGAATAGGTAGGTAGGTTACTGTTCTAGGTTGTATTGGTAGATACAGAGACCGATGCTGGTTAAGGGTGACCAAGCGTCGCTTGGGGGAGAATCGGTGCTGATTCTTGTGGGAGTACTGGGAATGTCACAGAACGAGCTTTAGATCTCCCTTATGATTGCACAAAGGACTAGGCTGGTCGAATGAGGTATTAAGTTGTTTGGATGGGATTTGGCAAGGTTTTAATAGGGATATGGAGGGGTGAGTATTAAAGGAGGTTAGTGGGTGGCTAGGAGAACAAAAGGATGAAAATACAATGATGAAATAAGTAAACCAGAGGAGTAAAATGTTCTACTTACTTGGAATCACGGTTCAGACGTCTTGAGTGAGGAATGAAGGTGTTGATAAGAGGTTGAATGTTGTGGAGGATCACCAAACATTGGGGAGCTCTTACATGGGCTACATGTGCTCTCCTTCTTGCCGAGATTGGATCAAATCTATCTTTGGGGTGAGTCTTTGGATGGTTGTTGGGTGAATGCTTGATGTTGCAAGAGAAAGTACTTGATCTCCTTCTTTGCATGCGTGCTCTCCTAAAACTTGTTCTCAAAAGATGTGATATCTCTTAGGAATCTGCCAACCTTGAAATAAGGTTGTTTTGGGGGTTAAAAAGGTAATGATGGGGGTTCTAGCTTAACCGGCGGTGGTTAAGGGTAACCGGCGTTGGTTAGGGTGGGATTTCCTAGGTTTACTAAACTAGGTAGATCCTCTTGATTTTCTCGGATCTCATTTTGTTGGTTCCATGGATTAGGATGGAAGCTTCTTTCAAGCATGCGGGAATGTGGTTAGAGGGAATGTAGGCATTGATTTTTAGGGTTTGGGTAGGTCTTAGTTAGTTATGGCAACTTACTAAGAATAGGTCTTAGGGTGAGGTGGTGGATGAGGTGTCTAGGTGAGGTGGATGTGTGGGTATTATCCAATTAGGATATTTAAATAATAAATATTGGGAGGATAATGAATTAATTAAATTAAATTAATTAAATTAATATTAGAGTGGGGTGAAGGGGGCCATGGCTAGGTGGATGTGCTCAAGGTGTTTATTTGTCGAGGACCAAGGGTAGTGTGACCTAATTTTGGTGTCTACATTTTGTCCCTTTTTGTTGCGTAGCTTGTATTGGTAAGCGACAATGACAAAAATAAGATGTGGTTGCCCCATGTGTGGATGAAGGTGATCCCCCTCAAACCAGGAACTGATGAGGCAGAAGGAAGAATCAGTGAGTGGTTTGATAAAAAGGTGAATGTGATGAGGAGGAAGATGGGCAATGGGGAATAAAAAGAAAAAAGGAAAAAGGTCTACTTGGGTAATCTAGTTAATGGGTTAGGGTCAAAGGTAGTAATAGTCAAACGCACACACATGTATAAACTACAACATACTACCAGGTTGAAGAGCAGGAAAACTCTATATTGTCTAAGGTCGATAGGTTTATCTCAACAAGGTTGAAGTGATTCCGGTATCCAAGGTATAGGATATGGTCAAGAAACACGATGCAGTCAGGTGCAGGAACGTTTAGGTATGTTTTGGTACACCAAAGGTTGGGTCAGGATAAACGGTCATGGTAAGAGGCAAGGTAAGGTCATTAGGTCAATCAACATAGGTAACAATGTGTGCAAGGTATAATGAAACACATGGGGTCAAAGGTCACTAGAAATAGTCCAGGTCCAAATATCTAGGTCACGACATGGGTAGGGCCGAGGTATGGGAAAAATAAGGAGTCCTTGAATGGGGACGAGGTGAGGGGTTGAAGGGTAAGGTCAAGGAGGTCAAGTGGTGTGGTCCAGTGATGGTGAGTGGAAGATAAAAAGGGGTTTAGGGGTAGGGGGTAGGGTAAAATAGGGTGAAATTGTGGGCAATGTGGAAAAGTAGGTGACCGATGCTGGTCAAGGGTAACCGATATCGATGTAGAGTAACCAACCATGGTAAGGTAGGGCATAGGACTGATGTCGGTCGAGGGAAACCATCGCGGTCGAGTTGGGTATGTTATAAAAATAAAAATCCACGTTTTAAAAATTCATTTTGATTTGTGAAATTAGAAAATGACACAAGAGAGAGAGAAAAGGAAAGTGTCCAGAGAGAATGAAGAGTTGAAGCTAAATGGTGGGTCGAAGGTTGAGTTGAGAAACCACGTAGGTGATGAGTGTTGATTGATTGGTGGGGTCACGAGAGTGGGGCATTGGATTTGATTGGTTGGAGATTTAGAGGACTTTCGGCGATGGCGGAGGCGGAGAGAGGATCGGGAGGACTAGTGCAAAGGCCAAGGTGCCACCACAATGATGACATGGGATGAGGTAGGATCTAAAGCCTATTTTTTGTGGTTTGATTAAATTAGGAATAAATTTGGAAATGGGGTTTGGGGGAAAAATTTAAATTTAAATTTGGAAAGAAAATGGGTGAAATGGGAAGGGGGGAGGGTAGAAGATAGGTAAAGGAGGGGTAGGAAGGGATGTGAGGGTTTGGGTAAGAATGGGTGGGTAGGGTGAGAAATGTGGAGAGAAAAGGAGGTTTGGGGTTGCGGTGGTCACTGCATGAGGTGGTCGACGTTGGTTCCACTATGGCCGACGTCGGTGGGTGTGGACCGGTATCGGTCCCAAGGGAGGTGACCGATGCCGGTCATAGTGAGACCGTGGTCAGTCAAGGTTAGACCAAGGTCGGTCAATGATGACCGGTGCCGGTCCATATGGGGATAAACAAGGAAAGTGTAGTGGGTAGGGAGGGATAGGTAAGGGTGAGATTAGATAGGAAAGGGTGAATTAGGTAAAGTGAGATTAGATAAGGAAGGGTATGGATAGATAGGTAAAGTGGCGAGGCTAGGGTTTGGGTGCTGGTAAGTAGGTTAGGTCAAAATGTGGGGTTAGAGGAAAAGGTAAATAGATGAAGGCTTGGGGTATGGGTAGATAGGTTCGGTAGAATTTGGGGTCAAAGGTAACGGTAAAAGTTATAGGTATGAGTAAGTTTGTAATAATGTGATCATTTTGTTGGATGCGGTGAGAGATCATGCATGCGGATGAGAGACAGGGTGCCACCCCTACTCTTGAGAGTGTGGGCATGGTGACACCGAGGAGTTGTGGCATGTGGAGGAGGTGGGCTTGAGTGGGGTCTGACACTACCAGCATGTAGTCTAGTAGCCGAGTCTGATGGTCACTCTCATTGATAGATGGGATTCCGCGACCAACACATTCCACCTATCGACGGGTGAGATTACAGTCACCTGGAGGATGTGTTCGAGATCTGTGACTACCCATATTAGGGTACACAAGTCTATTCTATCACCTCTCCGAGGCATCGAGGAGCTGATGTTGATGATGTTTGAGAGGGGATGGCCGAGTTGACATTCCATAGTGCCAGCTTGAGCTATGGAGAGATGTACCTAGCTCATCCAGGAGGAGACGAGGCTAGTAGTTCTATTGATGGAGGTAGTGTGCTACTTTACACTTGCCGATGATAGAGGGGTGGGTGGTTTCCCTAATCTTTGATGGGGGTATTACATGATATGATGACAGAGAGTACTCAATTTTCTTGGCTCCAACATTCTTGGTGTAGTTATATAGGGAGCTATGGGCATATGGATGGCTACGCAGGTTCAACCTGTGTTGTACCTTTTACTTCACTATTGGGCATATGAGCACATTGTCTATGTGCATCCAGTGGGTATGCCTTAGGCCGATGCCTTTCCGCTAGGTTTTATATGAGTGGGGTATAGGCGATGGGTGCCTGCTTATTAGAGAGCGGAGATCAGACAGGGCTACACATGATGTAGCATACTTCAGGTGACTATTGGAGGGGTTATCTGGGTGGACATCATTTGGAGGCCATATGTGGGCTTCCCATCATATAGACATATGCATGATGAGCTAGCTGGCCTCTAGCTACTAAGATGGATAGAGGGGTGCCGTCCTGGGGAGCACGAGATGATCCCAGGATGGAGGGTTAGGTGGTAGTTTGGGCTACTAGACATACCTCCACCCTTCCCATAGTATAGAGAGATGACATGGAGAGGCCCTTACCTCTACCACAACCTAAATGCCCCACCGGGCGGGGAGGAGCGGGTAGTAGATCGATGGATTGATGATGCCGGGGTTATAGATAGATACATGTAGTGGTGGGTGGCATAGTTAAGAGTAGTACCACCGAGGCTAGGGTAGCCCAATCTAGCCACCCTCATAGTACAGAGAGACACCCTACAGGGGCAGGTGGCGACCTTGATTACCCAGTTGGGTATGGTGCAGGGACAACTAGCAGCTTCGAGGTGAAGGTGGCTGAGTTACATGTACAGGTGGCCAATCTTCAGCCCAGAATGGCCCAGGGTGGGGATGGAGATGGAGATGGGGATGATGGTTAGGTGGCTGCCCTACATGCACATGCACAGTGTGACAGGTTACAGGGCTAATTGGCCATGACACAGGCATAGATTGGGAGTTTACGAGGCCCGATTCAAGCACGGGGCGGGGCCAATGACACCACCACAGGCACTTTAGGATAGAGTCCCGATTCATAGCGAGGTGGGATAGGGTCCCACAGGATAGGTATAGGGTCAGAGGCCGATGGGGCCACCACAGACGTGCTGCATGTCTAGGTTATAGGAGGCGAGAGAGGCCATGTATATCGAGACCAATGATGGTGGTAGGGATAGATTGTTTATCATATGCCGAGTATAGGGCACAACAGGCCTCTAGTGAGAGGACTAGATCACGCACCCATAGCGTGGAGAGCACAGGGGGCAGTGAGCCCCAAGACATGGTCAGGGTGAGGCCACCAGTTCCCGAAGGCTAGTTCTAGTTGATGCACCAGCAGGGACCTAGCCACCACCTATGATGGGTGGGGAGATGTTAGCAGGTCGCTAGACAGGGGCCGAGGAGGTAAAGGGGATAGGTGATATAAATATGGAGGATGTCCACCGAGGGGATGCCTGATATATGGCTCCCGATTTTGATATAGTTTTGATTTTTGATATATACCGGCCTACGTGCTGAGGATAGTGAGGTTGTACATGAGAGTTTTTGTATTTTTGATCATATACCGGCCTGCGTGCGAAGAGATTTTTATTGTATTGTTTTATTGTATATGATACCGGTCTACGTGTCGATGACATTTTATATTTCGTATCGTATGCATGATGCTTGACTATTTTGAGAGATTTACATGATTAGATATCCATGTATATTATGTTGAGACACACACATTTGTTTATATGATGAGATGGATGAGATTCTGATTATTGGTTGGTGTTTTATGAGAATTTTAATTTTGTCGTGATATGGATGGAAACTAGGTGAGTGAGGCATGATGAAGTCAGGTTGGATTAGCAATGGATTGAGTCGGGTCATAGCATGGATTGAGTCGGGTCATAGGCATGGATCGAGTCGGTGAAGTTAGGCATGGATTGAGTTAGTCATAGGCATGGTTGAGTTAGGTTTATTTTAGGCATGGATTGAGTCGAGTTAGTTTAGGCATGGATTGAGTCAAGGTTGTTTTAGGCATGGATTGAGTTATAATAGGTGGATTGAGTCAAGTTAGGCATGGATTGAGTCGGGCATGGTTTTGGGTTGGTTTAGGCATGGTGAATTAGGTTTGGTTTATGTTGTGATTCATTAATTTTGTGCAATGAATGATGATATGGGTCATGTTTAAGATGTTATGTAGGATGATGATAGAGAAATGGTAGCCATTATAAATGTATATTGTAATGATGAGAAAAATGTTAAGCAACTTGTTGTTTGTGTGGTTTAAGTTCCAATGTTTTGATATAAAAAGGAAACTAAGTAGGGTAAAATGTGATTTAGGAATATGAAAGATGAATTGGTTAGGGTAAAGAGTGGCTGAGCTAACCTCCAAGGGCCCCATGCCCTCAGAGTGCTACCTACATAGTCCCGGTGAAAAGGGACCTCAGGCCGATGTAGTTCTCCCATAAGCTAGGGAAGAATATGAGGAGGTATGAAAATGGGTTGGTAGGTTGTAGGCATGATTTAGGTGTAGGTCCGTTAGGTGTGGGTGAGTTGTGGGTAACTTGGTATAGGTGATTTCGATTGTGGTAGAAGAAGAAGATTACCCAAAGTTAAGCGTCGAGGACCACATCTTGTATAAGGTAATCAATACATAGTAAAGAAGGTTAAAAGATAAGAGGGGGCAAGAAAGCCGCTTGATTGGCTAGGATCATAACTTTGGTGGACCATACTTTAGGTAGGGTAGTGAACATAAGGCCATTAAGACTTTGCATAAGTGATTATCCTAAAGGTGAACAATAATCACACGCTCACCAAATGTCATAATTCCAAGAGGTCCCTTGAGGCGGTAGGAAATGGGAGTGCAAATGGTGAGAGATGAATGGTGGGTAAGTTTTATATGGTACGAGGTAACATGCTCTTTGGGCAAGAGATCTAAGGTCACAATAGGCTCATCCATGACTAAAAAGGATTTCTATTTTTGATTGATATTTGAGATAGACTGATCGATGTGGGAAGTCTATATGGGATGAGGAAAGTGACTCCTTGAGGTCTTCGTGAAGCTGATCGATGCGGGAAGCTTAAGATGTTCTATCTTTTTTTTTGGTTTTGAAAGGGCTTTACATAGCTTTCCTTCGAGGGAGTAGTCTATTTATAGCAGTGATTGTAGAGAGGAAGATGTCCTTTTGAGGGAGTCATCTTTTTAGTGGAAGTTTGAATCAGGTGTTTGATCCCATGTGAGGGATTTTAAGTCATGGAACAAGACCAAGGTGAAGAATAGGATTCTTGTTTGAAAAGTAGGGTGAAATGACCATGGGATTTCATCTAAAAGCAGATGAAAAGTATCCATGAGAATCATGCTATGTGCAGTAAGTCATAGTACACATATTGAAGCGAAGAGAAAAAGTGATGGGTATGCACATGACTCTTGTTTAATTGTTGGTGATGGTGTAAGAAGTGAATAATGCTCAAGGGATGAGCATGGAAAGAGGAAAAGGTGAGGTAGGACTAAAAGTCAACAGTAGAATGGTTGAAGATGCAAGGAATTAAGGGGCTCAGGTTCGGGTTTACCATCGAGTGAAGATAAACGATAAGCACCTGATCCGTAAGTATGGGTCATGATGTATGGTCCAAGCCAATTAGGAGCAAATTTACCCCATTGAATTTTTTCTACTTTAGTTACATGTTGATTTTCTTTCAAGACAAGGTCACCGACTTGGAAGGTTCGTTCATGAACATGTTTGTCGTAGGCACATTTATACATTTTTTGGTAAATTTGAAGATGGTCAAGAGCATTAAGACAACATTCATCTAATAACTCAAGTTGTGCTAAATGGTCTTGATGAAATTCATCATCATTGAGCATGTCATGGAGAGAAATGCGAGTGAAGGAATCTGGACTTTGAGAGGTAGAACAACCTCTATACCGTAGACCAAAGAAAAAGGTGTGGCAGCAGTGGAAGTGTGAATACTAGTGTGGTATGCCCATAGGGCGAAAGGAATGTGCGTATGCCAATCCTTCCCAGTATCATTAACCACTTTCATGAGAATTTTGTTCAAGGTTTTGTTAGTGGATTCAGCTTGGCCATTGGTTTGTGGGTAATAAGGTGATGAGAAACTTAGCTGGATGTTGAAGGCATCATAAAGTTTTTGCAAGGTCTTATTTTTGAATTGTTTTCCATTATCAGTGATGAGGTGATGTGGAATGCCAAAGTGACAAATGATGTGATGATTGATGAACTCACATATTTTCTCAAGATTTCATGGAAATGAGTGGTATGGATTCAACCCATTTTGTGTAGTATTTGGTAGCGGTGATGATCCATTGATGTCATTAGGAAGAATGGGGATTGATCTCTCTCGACAAGATCCAAACCCCATTGAGAGAAGGGCCAAAGGTCACGGGCGACTTGTAAGGCATGATTGGGTGTATGATGAAGGTTGGCATGTTGTTGGCATTTCACACAATGTTTGACGTAGTCGCAACAATCATGGTTGAGGGTCATCAATAATAGCCTAGGTGAAGAATACACTTAGCAACAATGAGGCCACTGAAGTGACCTCCACATATGCCATCATGAACTTCCTTAATGGTATAAGGAATTTCAGAACTCATAAGGCACCATAAGAGGATGCCATCGAAGCCACGTTTATAGAGGAGGCCACCCATGATGATGTAATGAGAGACCTTTTTAAGGAAGGCACGTTGTCCACTACGGAGTGAGGTCGGGAGGAAAAATGGAGAGGAAAGGTAGTCTGAATATTGTTTATACCAAAGGTCACTCGGGTCGGGGGTAGTGGTTTTGATAGAGTAAACCTCGTGAGGTAAATAAGAGGGTGATTGGAGTCTTTGTATGGTGACAAAGATTTTAGAATTGGTAGGTGAAGTGAGTATTTGAGAAGCCAAACAAGCCATGGTATCTACAAATTTGTTGGTTGAACAGGGGATGGTTTGAAGGGTGTAGCGGTCGAAGGTGGTCAAAAGTATGTCTACATGATGTTTGTACTTTTGAAGTGTCTCATTATGACATTGGTATACACCATTGACTTGGTTTATGACCAATTCAGAATCACCAAAGATATTGATTGACTTAACATCTAAGGCGTAGGCAACTTGGAGACCTAATACGAGTGCTTCGTATTCAACAATATTGTTTGTACAATCAAAATCTAGTTTGAAAGACAAAGGCATGGGTTCACCATCAAGTGGAATGAGGATAACTCCTACCCCACCTCCACGCTGACACTTGAACCATCGAAGAAGAGTGTCATTTGGTAAGCGGGTTCATCGAGGGAAAGGGTAGCAATTGACTCATCTGGAAAGTCAAAATTAGAGGGTTGATCCCCGGAAATAGGTGCGTCGGCCAATTGGTTAGTGATAACTTGGCCCTTAATGGACTTTTGATGGATTAATTCAAGGTCGAGGTTGGCCAAAATCATAAGCCAACATGTGGCTCGTTGATTTTGATAAGGTTTGGCATACATGAAGTGTAAGGGGTTGGTGTTGGTCACAACATAGGTTTTGTGGTTGAGTAGGTAATGGCGGAGTTTTGTGGCAACAAAAACTAAGGCTAAGAAAAGTTTTTTGGAATGGGTGTATCGGGTTTTATATTCCAAAAGGGTATGGCTTATGTAGTAAACCACATGCTCCTATGTTTCTCATCACATGATGAGCAAGCATGGCCCCCAGGAATGATCGGTAGGCTGAGATGTATAGGTAGAAGGGTTGATCATCTTTTGGGAATAATGAGCATGGGTGGTTGGAGAAGGTATTGTTTTAAGGCCTCAAAAGCTTTGTGGTAGTCATCATCCCATTTAAAGGAGACATCCTTCTTGAGAAGATGATGAAATGGTTGACACCAATTAGATAATTGTGAAATGAAACATCGAATAGATTACAATTTACCTTGTAGGCTACGGAGTTGCCTAAGGTTAGTGGGTGGAGGCATTTCCAGAATGGCCTTGACTTTAGTAGGGTAGACTTCTATACCACGTAGGGAAATGATAAACCCCAAGAGTTTTCTTGAGAGGATTGTGAAGACACACTTCTTGGGCTGAAGGTGAACACAATACTTAATGAGGTGATCAAAGATGGTTTTGAGGATGGCGAGGTGGTTAGAGTGGCATTTAGATTTGGCAAGGAGGTCATCCACATAATCTTCCAATATACGATGCATGATGTCATGGAAGATGTAAGTCATAACCCGCTGATATGTGGCACCAACATTTTTAAGGCCAAAAGGCATGACTCGATAGTAGAAGGTCCCCTAGGGGTGATGAATGTGGTTTTGTGTTGATCTTATAGGATGAGCAAGATTTGGTTATAACCCGAGAAACCATCCATGAGTGATAGCATCTCATGACCAGCGGTAAGATCAACTAGTTGGTCAATACCAGGTAGGGGAAAATCATCTTTTGGGAAGGCGAGGTTGAGGTCATGGAAATCCATGCAAATATGAAGTCCCCCTGTCACCTTAGTGCTAGGGACAATGTTGGAAATCCATTGGGGATAATCAATGGGTAAAATGAAGGAAACAGAAAGGAGGCACTGAAGCTCTTCTTTGACCAAAAGAGAAATGCGAGGGTGCATTTTCCTCAGCTTTTGTTTGATAGGTTTGGCATCGGGAATGGTTATGATATTGTGAACCATGATGGTGGGGTCAATACCAGGCATGTCTGCGTAAGACCAAGTGAAAGTGTGATTGTGATCTTTGAGAAAAGCGGTGATGGCTTCCTGTTCGCAACATCTAAAGATTGACCGATCTTTAGGATGTGTGGGTCATCTTGAGTATGAATGTTGATCTCGATGGTCAATTCATTCAACATGGTTTGTGTCTCAGATGGTAACGACCGATGAATATATGAGTCTTCTGCACCAAGGTAGGTGAGTATAGATTCATCATCCTGACATTGAATGATGTTAATGGAAGGTGTATCATCATCGATCATGTCAGGATACAGGAATGGAAGAGAGGAGGGAGCCTCGCCCTCGCGTTGATAAGTCAGAGGCCCCAAGGAGATGGTGTTTATGAAAAAAAAAAGTTAGGAGGAATGGATTCTGGATCCATCGACTCCATCGGTGAGGGTGGTGAAGAAGATGGAGAAGGGCTAATGTCCTCGATGAGTTCAATGCGGGCCATCTTGGTAGGTGGTTCAACAAAGCCAATACCACTATGGTCGTTATGCTTACGGGTAGTACATGGAATAATAGTATGGTGACCTTGCTCATAAAAACCAAATCCAAAACCCTTCCACGCATATTGGTGCAGGAAGGTGTGGGCGAAAAAAGTGATTGGTGAGTGACTGAAGGTCACGGAAAATGGGGGTTTGTGATGGTGGTTCGGTGTGTAAGTGGTCGTATCAAGTCCCCCATAGATGAGATCAGTATGAAGGTGGGGAGGACCATAGAGGAGGCATTCTCCTATGCGGTGATCATAATGAGGATGTTGGTGAAGACTTTCATACTCTTGTGGAGTAAGGAATGTGTTGATACTATATAAGTGATACTCCCCCAGAGTGAGGCATTGAAAAATGCCTTCCAAGGGATCAATGGTTGGTATGTGGGTAGCTAGAATAGATGATGCATTAGGGGTCGAATCGGAGAGGTGGAGCTAATGGATTGGGAGGTTGATGGTTTGGTCGTGGAGGTTGTGGTAGTGGTTGGAATGGAAGAGGTATGTGTGGTTGAGGTAGCGACTATACTGGTAAGTGGAGGTGTAGGTGAAGTGGTTGTGGTCATGGAGGTAGATGCCTTAATGGGTATAAGCACGTCATTAGGTCGGTAAAGCATGTTGCATGTTTTAAAAGGTGATGGGTCAGCTTGGAATAGTATAGGTGTGTCCTTCATGCTCGAACTTCACACATGATGCAAAGTGGAAGGGACACAACCCATGATACGAATCCAAGGTCTTCCAAGCAACAGGTTATATTGAAACTCCCCTTCCAAGATGTAAAATAACTTTAGAACTATGTGAGGGCCCATGAAAATGTGGAGGATGATAGTTCCTAGTGTAGAAAGGTGATAGCATCATTGAATGAAATGCAACATGACATGATGTTTATGCATGTAATTGTTAGGTATGGACATTTTAGCGAATGCATGGGATGAAATGATATTAATGCTTGCGCCCCCATCGATCATTACATGTCGTACACGTATATCATCGATGTGGACAGAGATAAAGAGAGCTAGGGATCTGGGTCATCGGTTTGGTATGGTGTGATCTCTTCATCTGAGAAACTAAGTGTGGCTACTTGGTGAGTAGGTGGAGGTGAAGATGAAGGTGGTAATTTGGTGAGAGAGGCTACATGATGGGGTGTGATAATGGAGGCTATGGGTGTAGGGTCATTGGGTAAAACCTCAATAGATTATAGGACCTCCATGAGAGCTTGACGATGGGATTTCGAGGTTTGGATGAGGTCATATAAGGACATTTTGAGGGGGGATTGGTGTAGTTGTTTGAGCATCGTGTGGTGTGTGACCCCATTAGAAATAGGATATGTGGGGCCGCGGATAGTGATTTTAGGTGTGGGTGCAGATGGTATGTTGGGTATGGGGTTGGTTGATTGGTCGGTTGCCTTTTCCTTGCCTTTTCCTTCGAGCATGGGTAGTAACGTGGATCATGTTGATCTGAGGTGGGGAGTTAGGTGAAGTAGGTGAGCCATGAAAGGTATAACAACATGAAGGGAAAAAGCCAAGTGGCGGGAAGGAACCTTGTGAGATGAGCTGGGCACATCGACATTTGGGTGGAGGTTTGGTAAGTTCTCTGATGCGAACCATGTTAATTTTGAATCTTGGGGGTGGTTCTAGGAGTTGTGGGGGTGGAGGTCTTGGTTGTTGAGTAGGTAATGAGGGAAGAACTATGGGAATGGGTGTTGGTGAAATGGGGTCCTCATCAAGAAGGTCATCATCATCAAATTTTTCTTCGGAGGGCACAACTAGATAAGAACATTTTTCAAAGCCTTACAGTTCTCTACATCGTGTCTTGGCACATGATGGTAGCAAAAATTTTGGTGTCATCAAACCCCTTTGGTTTGGGTTTGAGAGGGTCATAAGGTTTGAGAGGTGGTAATGTGATGACAAAAGTTTCAAGAAGGTTGGTTAAGATTTTGGCATAGGATCCCACTAGTGGATCACAATGGGAAGTGAAAGTGGGTTTGGGTGTAGGTGCGGCGGATTGTAGAGGAAGGGTCTTTGTGTGAGGGGGAGTGGGTTGAGCCATGGTTTTAGGGGCTGGTGTGGTCTTAGGTGTCGGTCGTGTTTGCTTGGGTAAGGGTATGGTGGATGGACCGGCAAGAGAATGCGGGGTTGGTTTGACTACCTTATTGGAGGGTAGCGGATTTTTGTCTTTAGGTTGCACCTTCTTGGGTAAAGGTGATACTGCACATGAGATCTAGAGGGAAAGGTGGATGGTGGAAGAGGGCACATTACCCATGGGATAATGGAGGTCTTTGTGAAGGTGGATGGTGTAGGTCATGAAGGAGGTGTGAGGGAAAGAGATTGAAGTGTCGTGGGTAGTGAAGGAGTTATCGATGGTATTGGAGGAATAGGTGGTAAAGATGTTGTGGGTGTGGGTGGATTTTGTGTTGGACATTTAGGAATGTTAGAGGTTTGTAAGGGAGGAATGGGCTGTTGTGTTTTTGGTTTACTTGGTGGGTGGAGGGTTCTTAACCATGTTAGAAGTGTGAGGTCTAAGATGGATGAAGAAGATGAAAGTGATAAAGGTATGATTGATGAGGTGGAGCATGAGTTCTATGGGCTTGGTTCTTTTGGTTGGGTGTCGGAGTAAATTTTTGGTATTGGTTGGAGGATGTAGCCAAATCTAATTTGATAGGTGGGTGAGTGAGGCTGATGTTGGGATGACCCTAAGGTAGTAATGGATTTAGGCAAAGAAGATGATGTATGTGTAGGTTTGGATGTAGGTGTATGTTGGGTTATGGATAGGGGTGTGAGTTGCTCCATGAGTGGTATTGTGGTGGAATTTGTGATAGTTGTGGTTGTGTGCAGTTTGGTTGGTCAAATACTTTTGGATAGATGGTGGAAGTGTCAGCAAGTGACATCTACATTTGTGTTGAAACAGGTAGTAGAAGACACCCCCAAAGTAAGGCTCTATCCACATAATCTAGGTGCATTCTGCTAGGCGTGAAAATGGAAATGTGGTGGGTGAGGCTGACGAGGATCCAAGGGTGATTCCCGTAAAATGTGTTTCAGAGATGGGGAATTTGCTAGCTTCGACTTCCGTGGGTAAGAGAGCCGAAAGTAGGTCTGCATGCTCTTGGGTAGGCGATGGAGAGTGGTCCCCTAGAGGCAAAAGGTACCTCTCTTTGGATCCTTGATTGGAGAGAGAGAAAATAGGTGCTCCTCATGGGTGGAGGAGATAATGGGTGCTCCTCTGTGGGTGGAGGAGGTAAACCAACCCCTTTCACGTGGTTGGAGATGTACTGCACAGGTGACAATCTCTAGGTGGAGAAGACAAAGATAAAGTAATATCAATGTTAATAGGAGGCTCCTTCATAGGTGAGGAAGGGGACAAAGGTTGTTCCTCTGTGGGTGGAGGAATAGGTGAAGTGGCTCAAGTGTAGGTGGGGATTTCGGGCTTAGGATTTCCTCGATGGAAGGAATATGAGGTAATTGGGAAGTAGTGGGTACTTCACTGAAAATAGCGTGGACCTCGTGGGTATGGCTATCATGAGTCGAGGTTTCTCCGTTTGATCAGAAGAAGGGGCATGATTAGGAAAGGGTTTCTTGAAGATATGTAGGTTTTGATTGGCGGGTGTGTTAGGATTATCCAAGGTCAACTCGCCTCTCTCGAGCATTTCTTGAACAATGTTTTTGAAGGTGATGTAATTGCCGTCACTATGACCTTTTACTCGATGATAGTTACAGAAGTCATGTTCTTTGTACCACGCAGGTGTGGGGTGAGTAGGGTCAAAACCAATATATGGCTTTATGGGAGGAAGGGTGATGGCTCCAACTTTGATGAACTTCTCCAAGATAGAAGAATAAGGTTCCCCAATTGGGGTATATTTATGTTGTTCCCATCTAAATTGAAAAGTTTGAACGGGTGAGAGATTAGATGAAGGGCTAGCTTGATTTGATGGATGAGCTGGGCCGTTTGAGTACCACTGTGTTAGTGGTCCCCTTGGCCTTTGAATAATTGTTTGGTGGTTTTGAAGAGGAAGAGGTATCATTCGACTTGAATGCAGAGTTTTTATTGCGTAATTGGATTTTCTTCTCTTCGATGGCACGAATCTCTAGCTTTCATGCCATGGTGAATGCCTCATCAAAGGTGTGGAAAGTTTGGACCTACAGGGTTGGTGAGATATGTCTAGCACAAGCCCACATGAAGAGCTCTATGAGTTTGGTTTGTGGTAGTTGGAAAGTGAGTTGATTGATCAGGCTATGCCAACGGGGTGACAAAATCTGTGATAGATTCGTCATCATATTAACGCGTGGAGTAGAGATCGGTCATGGTAACCTTCTTAACGATATTAATGGAGAAGTGATCCAAGAAGGCTTGGGCTACCTGATTAAATGAGAATATAGAGTGTCTAGGTAACCCACTATACCAATCTAACGCAGGTCTAGTCAAAGACATGGGAAAGGTCCTCAGGAGCAAAGCATCATCATGGGCGATTAGATAACACCCATGTTTGAAAGACCACAAATGCTGTTGCGGGTCCTCTTTGCTATTGAAATGGTTGAATTTTGGCATTTCCCAATGCATGGGATATGGATGGATAGGAATGGATGGGTGTATAGGATCGTTACAAATCTCATCGTATGTGAGAGTGTTACGGGAGCTAGAAACTAATGCCTCCAATGTCTACATCTTATACATCATTAACTTGATTAGGTCATTGGTAGGTTGCGATGGATGGGTACCTCCTGTAGTGAAGGGTGGTTGGTGTTGGGTATATGATGGAGGTGGCATTCCAGTATATGGTGCTGCCATATAGGTAGATTGAGAGAGGAATTGAAATAGGGGGCACGTACCCAAAATGAACAATAGATGAAACAGGAGGCTGTTGATAGTACGTATATGGAGGTGGAAGGGTTGTGGTGACCCTAGTGGTGATGGGGGCTAAGGACTGTGGGATGGAAAGGATGACGTGTTTGAAAAGGGTAGAGGTCACGAACACGAGAGGTGGTAGTGTAGCCACGGGTATGTGTGAGACAATAGGCACGGATGAGGTTGTGTTCTAGGGGTTGACAAAGGTATAGTGGATGTGGCGGGTGCAATGGATGTAGCGAGACGTGAAGTCATGGTGGGTATAGGACCTAGCTATGAAACGACGGGGGTAAGGTAGATGTGGGCAATGCAGTGCTAGCAGAGGCTAGAGAGAGGTAGGAGCGAGTGTCGGGGGATAGATACGGGCATGCCGTATATCAACCGACTCCAAGGCATCTCGAGTGGATGAGTGAGATAAATAATATTGCGAGGAAGAAGGATTTTGGTCTAGGAGTCGCGTGAACTCCTCGTCTCTAGTAGTGATAGAGATAGGTTGGGTAGAATCCATGGCTGGTGATAAAATGGAAGGTGGTGAAGGACTAGGTGGGAGTGGTTGACAACTGGCATGGAATACGAGAGCGCTTGCTTGTTGACGTCAATACCATGTGAACATGTATTAATGTGGTAAAACTACTTTCATGTAAGTGACATAAAATACAACACAGATGGGATAAATAGGTGGTAATAGGTGAATTAGGGTCAAAATGTGAGCTAGAAAATGACACAGGATAACCGATGCGGTTAGGTCAAATTGACACCGGTCACAATAATCCCATCGATTATGTGGAAAGTGTGCAATTGGCCAAAGACAAGGTATAAGGTCAAATTTTCCAGATATGCAAAATGTTGATGGGTTTTACCAGATTAATGGAGATGATAAGAATGGCAGAGACTCTAAATAACTAAAGAAGGTGAATAGGTGTCCTTTTGGGTAGGTTAACAAAAGAATAGTTAACCGACACTCGGTTGGGTAAAACCGATGATGGTCAGGGGTAACCGACGATGGTTACTGTGAAATTGAAATAGTGATGAAGAAAATGTGATTGTGAATTAGATTTAATGTGGAATCAGACCCAGAATCCTGAGAATGATGAGAATATGGTCCAAGCACACTCAAATGAAGCTAGAATACACCAACTATGATGGGGAGCATGCAAGGGAAAATAAAAAATGAAGAACGTGACTCTCACCTCAAAACGCAAGCCAAGTAGAAACACTAAGAAAAATACGATCCTAAGAGTGCCTTTTTCTATTATGTTTGTTTAGCTTATGCTATTTAAGGACTGACTCATGAACTGTAGAATAGAGTTTTTGGTGAGGATGGATTCCTACGAAAAAGGAGATCTACAAGGAGAGGTTTTAGGTATGTTATGGTGGGGCGGGCTTTTCTTTGAAGTATGACTCGACAGAGCAGCGAGCTGGGTGCCCACTATGCCATGATCGTGTGATCACCTACAACTTCTTCCAGGAAAGATGTTGTTTAAGAATGTGTATATTTTCAATTTTTGTGATGTTTGGATAAGACTCGAGAGAGAGAAAGAGAAAGAAAGTGCTTTCTATGATTCATTTGTCAACCATCAGCTGGGCATGACTTCTAGTGTATAGGTTGCCCTCAATTAATGTGAGCTAATGTGATAAATCAGAATGCAATGCACTTATTTTAAACCCAAATCAAAATATGAAGTTCGATGACAAAAATGGATGAACAGGAGAAGGGATGCTCTTTCACTAACAATGCAAAAAACCAGAAGAAATGGTTCTTTTTAAGTACACCAAAAGAAAGGTTTCTTTTAGAGAAAATAGAAAGAAAAAGAAGTTCACCAAGGAAGAAAATTAATGTGTATGCTTTTCAGAAGGGAAACAAACACACAAATTTTCCTAGGAATGAATGAAATGCAAGGAACCCCGAATGGGTCCCACTAGGCGTGCCAAAATGTTTCACCTAATTCTTAGATGTTTCTAGGAAGTTGACGAAACAGATAGGGTAATGGGCGTAGGAGGAATACTTGTTGAAGATGGTTGAAGGTTGTTACACGCGTATGACTTCTGAATCCATAGCTGATCGTGAGAACTTCCTTTTTGCTTGGAGGAACTACCTGAAATGGAACACAAGACCACCAAATAAAAGTTAAACAATATGTGCAGTGAACTACCTAGCGTGTGCTAGATCCGGGAAGTGTGATACTTCCTAGATGGCTATCAGTCCACTATTTAAAACAATTTAATGCTGGTAATAAAGTAAATCCTATTGTAGTTAAAATGATTTAGGTATCTCATTTAAAACACAATAAGAAATATCTAATCTAATAGGCTAGGTTAAAATAAGATCCGAAAGGTCAAGTAACTAGTTCTAGGTCTCTGCAGGTTTGACAGAGGTCTTAGGTAGGTCACAGGTGATTAAGGGTGATGCAGGAATAGGTAGGTAGGTTACTAATTCTAGGTATTTGGTAGATAGAGAGATGATGCGGTTAAGGGTGACCGTGCCGGTTTGGGAGAATTGGTTTCGATTCTTGTATGGGTACTTAGGAATGTCACAGAATGAGCTTTAGATCTCCCTTATGATTACAAAAGGACTAGGTGGGTCGAATGAGGTATTAAGTTGTTTGGATGGGATTTGACAAGGTTTTAATAGGGATATGGAGGGGTGAGTATTAAAGGAGGTCGGTGGGTAGATATGAGAACAAAAGGATGAAAATACAATGATGAAATCAAGTGAACCAAAGGAGTAAAATGTTCTACTTATTTGGAATTTGGTTCTGGACATCTGTGAGTGAGGAATGAAGGTGTTGATAAGAGGTTAAATGTTGCGGAGGATCACCAAATGTTGGGGAGATCTTGCATGGGATACATGTGCTCTCCTTCTTGCCTGATTGGATCAAATCTATGTTGGGGTGAGTGCTGGATGGTTGCTGGGTGAATGTTGGATGTCTATGTAAGAGAAAGTACTTGATCTCCTTCTTTGCATGCGTGCTCTCCCTGAAACTTGTTCTCAAAAGATGTGATATCTCTCAGGAATCTGCCAACCTCAAAATAAGGTTGTTTTGGGAGTTAAAAGGGTAACCAAGGCGGTTCTGGCTTAATTGGCGGCGGTTAAGGGTAACCGGTGTCGGTTAGGGTGGGATTTCCTAGGTTTACTAAACTAGGTAGATCCTTTTGATTTTCTCGATCTCATTTGTTGGTTCCATGGATTAGGATGGAAACTTCTTTCAAGCATATGGGAATGTGGTTAGAGGGAATGTAGGCATTGATTTTTAGGGTTTGGGTAGGTATTAGTTAGTTATGGCAACTTACTAAGAATAGGTCTTAGGGTGAGGTGGCTAGATGAGGTGTCTAGGTGGCTAGATGAGGTGTCTAGGTGAGGTGGATGTGTTTGTATTATCCCATTAGGATATTTAAATAGTAGATATTGGGAGGATAATGAATTAATTTAATTAAATTAATTAAATTAATATTAAAGTGGGGTGAAGGGGGCCATGGCTAGGTGGATGTGCTCAAGGTGTTTATTTTTCAAGGGACCAAAGGGGAGTGTGACCTAATTTTGGTGTCTACACATCATCCTACTAGCTTTGATGATTACATTTTCCAAAACAAACATGATGTTCTTATGTGTGTTATGGAATTAGGAGCTAAGTTACCTCCCATAGTGGACCTTTCTCTCATTTATGGAATGATTTGTGGAGAAGAGGAAGTAGACCAACCTCATCGTATTGTCAATGAAATTTTAAATCCAGGTCATGCCTCTACTTCGCATGATAGAATAATGAGGAGATACATTTGAAAACAATGGAGATTATCGAATACCTGTTGTTAAAATATGTTGTGAAGACAATGAGGAACATGTTCATCATGCACAACCTCCCCTAATGAAAATTGTCATGAAATACCTATTTAAGAGGTGATGTTAGAACATCGGTCCAAGCCCTTACTCACCAATTAACAAGTTTGGCTTCACATATACAAAAGGAACAACCAAAAGTGTTGAAACAAGCTATACCAAAAGACAAACCTAAAGCTTCATTTCATGAATTCCCAATAAACACTCCTCAACGGGAGGCACAAAGAGATCCTTATGAAGAGATTCTCATAGAAAATAGGGGTGGGAATACACCTAGATTTAATCCTACGTATAGACCTACACCACCCACGCAAGATCCACTTTTCAATCAAGAGTGGTCAACTATGAAGAACACCCTTCTAGCATTGCAAGAAGGTAAAACTGGTAACAATAAGAAATACCAATTTGATGAGTTGTGCCCTTATCTGTTTGATAGGGCCATGCTCCAAGTACCTTTCCCATGACACTTTGATTTTCCAAAATTTGACAAGTATAAGGGAAAATGTGACCCTCATGACCATATATAAAATATTTTATATGGCATGCCAAGAAGTCGACATATAGTGACAACTATCTTATCTGTCTCTTCCCATGAAGTTTAGGAGGACATACATTAGAGTGGTTTGTGTGCATCCCCAAGGGATCTATATCTACATGGCCAAAATTAGCTAAACACTTTGTATGACACTTCTCATTCAATATTGAGAATGATGTCACCATGTTAGATCTCTGTAATGCCAAGTAACAAAATAACGAAAACTTCGCTACATTTTTACAATGATGGAGAGGATTAGCTAGTCTGATTCCCTTGCTCCATACCTAAAAAATAGTTAATCAATATATTTTTTCCCAACCTCCATCTAGACATTACATTCCACTTGCAAATGCATTGTGGCAACACATTTGAAGAGGTCATCGAAAAAGGGAGTCAAATTGAAAAAGCGTTGTTAGCTGGGGGACTCTAAAACCTTTCTCCCATAATTATAATGATTTTAAAACTAATGAATTTTTTTCCTAATAGGAATAAAAAATTGTTAGTGATGGGATAATAGACTCTAAATGAGTACAAGTCATTCAAAACAACACTCCTTTGAAGCTTGCAAAGGAGCTCCACCTATGAAGTATAAGTGTCATGAGTCATAATTTCACTCCTCTATCTAACTCTGAATGTCATCAATAATAAAATAGTTATAGCCAGTTAATATGGTTAGATATCCTGAAACTACAATTTTGAGGATGAAGTGCCTAAACCATCATGGTTTAGAGATAATGAATATTGTCAATTCCACCGTGTTAAAGGTCACAAGATAGATAAGTGTTTGAAGTTACAACACTACATCAAGAATTAATCGAAAGTGGTGATGTGCATATGGATTAATCAACTCCTAACAAATCCCCCAATACAAATAATTTTCCTAAACATAATCAGGAAAAGAATGTTAATTATGTGTCTAATGAGGAGAATCATTTTGATGCTCTCATTGGTTGTGTAGATACACTTGTTGAACATGTCAACACAATAACCCTTGTGATATCCCCTGGACTATCTATGTCTAGGCATGTACCAAAAAGACTGATTATCACTTAGTTCCATATACTTATGATAGTAAGGAATCTAGGTTTCAAATTCCCATCAAATGATGCCTTTCACAAATATACCTCATTTGATTCTTCGCACTAAAGAACCTGTTCACTTACCTCTTCCCCCATCTTCAACTCATGGTAAGTGGTATGATTATGATTCTTTTGAATATTCCAATCCCAATGATTCTAAGTCTTCTAATTCTTCTAAAGATTCCAATCCAAATTATTCCTCTAATATGAATCCTAAGTCACGGTCCTCCCTGTTTCGCTTGAGACCCCATTTCTTAGTCACCTCAATGACCCCTTCTTCTATCGTAGAGCTCTTTAACTCAAAGTCCTTCTAATCAATCATCCAAGTCAACTCCCATGTCACATTCATCCAATCAACCTCTTGTGGTAGAACAACTACCCACACCGATTGATTCATTTCAGAATGAAGAAGTAATTAGAGAATTTATGAGGGTACATGAAGACATTCCTCTAGAAGTTTGTGAGCAAGAAACCTATTTATACCTTGATACGTTCACATATTGGGAGGAAGAGATTGATGCCTTTTGTCATAAAATAGAGGAAGACCCTAAGATTATCAAATATGATCCTCCTCTTATTCTTCAATCTTCACATTCTTCATTAGGGTGATGAAATTCTTGGTCTAGCATTGATCCACGACCTATCTTCTCATTACCTAATCATTCTTTATCTATCAAGATTCCTCCATCACAATCTTACCTTGGGTCACCACCTAGTAGCCCATCATCTTCTTCTATATGTGGGCCACCTCCAAGTATCCCCACATCATCTATATGTGGCTCACCTCCTGTATCCCATCTTCATCTATTCTTGGGCCACATCCTAGTAGCCCATCATCTTCTATATATGGGACACCACTAGGTAGTCCTTCATCTTCAATCTTAGGGCCACATCCTTGTAGTCCTTTATCTTCAATCTATGGGACACCTCCTGGTAGCCCATCCTCTTCAATTCTTAGACCGTATCCTTCACATCCATCACATTGTTCTTCTATCAATGATTGTGGCCAACGCACCATCATTTATCACATCAATTATATTCATCCACTTTCTTCTCCCACTTCTTGGGATCAGACAAGTCACGTATTAACTTATAAGAAACCCAAATGGTTCCTTCATCCAACTACGATTAAAAATTCCAAGAGCTCCAAAGCTCACAACAATTTAAATGATCTTAAAGTTTAGAATCAACCATGATTCAAAAATGCACATCAACACACCCATCAAGTATGGCATAAAGTGTATAAACCTATGGATAGGGAACTCAATATCCCGTATATACAAAATCCACGTTTCATGATAAAACATAGTCATTTATTGAGTATGAGATCACCACGATCATTGAGATTGGGGATAATATGACTTGTGATAAGAAAAAATTCCTAATCTTCCTTATCAAGGAAATTGTTAACATTGTTCTTGGATCTTATCACGCCAAGTGACCTTGTAGTCCCAACTTTCAAAAATACAAAATAAAAAAATGAGAAAACATTTCAAAAAATAAAAGGTAAATGAACACACATTGCAATAAGGTATTGTATACACATGGATGTTCTTTCTTCCCTTCCTTGCTATTCTTCTGCAAGTCTTCCTACCATTTTCATCCCTTTGATGATATTTTGGTTAGCCAATTCACACGCATTTTGTGACATTTATCTCTATGGTATCCGTCATCACCAATCCGGCACTATGATAATTCTTCACCTGGGAACTCCTTGTGCTATGATTATTTACTAATTCACACTTTTAGTTTGGTGGATGCAATCTAGAAACACAACAACAAACATAACACAAGAATACCATAGACTATGATAAGAAGGAATGATGATAAATCTGAAATATCGTGTAAATTATAATATCAACATGAAATTTTTACAATCTCACCCATGAGGTACTTCAAGTGTTACTTGACTTCACTTGCCTTCTAACAATAACTATGGGAGAACTTCACAATTACACCTCTTAATGGCTTCTTTAACACACCTTCAAAATGATGGCTTCCTTTACACACTTACTCATACAATATTTCTCACTACTTCCTTCTATGATAAATGAGGGGGTGGCCTCTTTATTTATAGGAATTCAGGCTTGTGCACCCTATCTCTAAGATAGGATAGGAAATCTCTTGCTTCCATCATATTCCATGCCTAAACTCTTGCCTTTACATGTAGGCTTATCTTTTAAGATAAGATAAACCTTATCATCTCACATGGATTCCACCTTTTAGACTTTTCCACAAATAAAATACACAAAATATTTATGACATCACTCTTTGTCCTTATTACAAATATAATATTTCTAATTCCTAATAATGTAGACCCTACTTCTCTACTTACCCCAACTTTGACATTTTAACATTACCAGACCACTTATGCCAAATATTTACTTTTTACCACAACATTCATATTGTACTTTAATCATTACCGTACACTACTTTATTGGTGGCACCATATTGACCAGTGCCGTTATTTTCTATCGAGATGCCACTACTAATCATACTTAACAACTTCCTATTCCTAATACATACATAATAAAATAGAAATTATGGAGGAAAATTTATCTTGTTGAAATATCCATTTGATCTTTGTCTTTTATCGCCTTGGTAAATTAAAGAATGACCGACCTCTTAGAGATCCTATCACAATCAATATCTAAAAAACTTGTTGCGAATAAATTTTGGATATATTTGTTGACACTAGCCAATGTCATCATTGCAATCAATTCCACATCCTTCCATCAAGCCATTAGTGGTTCTTAACCCCTTGTCAAACAAGAGAGATGAAATAAGTTTTCAGAGAGCAAAAGAATTAATCAAATCAAAAATCACAAAGCTAAAAGCAAAAGAAAATTGATATATAACTCTCTCTTGGGGTATTTCCAATAATCTCTACTGAGGGCTATGGATTCCTGACTGGAACTAGAGAAATGTTGTGATTAGAATCAAATATATATCCATCGGGCTATAGACATCTAGCTGGAAGTGGAGCAATGTACAATTCTCCTTCCACAATCCATTCACCAAAAAAAGTAACTTTGAAAAATAAATCATTCCTACACATTGGCTAGGTGTCTTCACTTGTTGTCTATCAAATCTTCCCTCCAAGAGGTAATAAATTTCCTTTGTGCAAACACTATGGATCTTGATGAGAAAACATGATTAGTATGTTACCAAGTGTCTTTTTTTGGACCTTTTTTAGACTCTTACTCTAGTCTCAGATCTTATCTCACTATTCGTGCTTTTGGCTAACTACTTCTTCATTATGAGGCTTCTAAGCTACATTCACAACATTCTTCTATTTTTTCAAAACATACATGTGTATAAGATTGCCTTTTTCCATGTTTTCAGGCACCTTTGTCCCATTTCTCAAAGCAATCTTCCACTTCTTTCTATCATGTGCTTCTTGGCCAGCTTACACTGGGGCATCCTTGCTCCTTCCTAGCACATCATGGGGTTATGTTCATCATCATGATTGAGCCTATCCATATTGGCCCTGATCCAACTTCTGCACATGAAGATTTTTCCTTTGAATATTCCCATCTAACGCTGGGGAAATTTCACATCTTCACTTTCTTGCACATACGCATGGCATTCTGCCCTTGTACATCCTATCATCGTCATGGTGCATCCATGTTTCTTTGTTTCCTATATAGCTTAGAAAACTTCTAGAAAATTAAAAAACATTCAAATATGTTTCAAAATTCAAAAACATTTAAATATGTTTCAAAAAAATCCCAAAACATTCAAATATGTTAGTCAAAAAATCAAAACATCCAAATAAACATAAAAACCCAAAAAGCTAGTGAGAAAAATTCAAAACCAAAATTTATCTTACCATTACGTAGTTCGCTTCAATACCTTTCCAACGCAAAAAAAATGGAGTCATTTCAAGGTTGGGAGCAAAAGTTATGGCCTCCGGAAGATAGGTAATGCACTCAATATCGAGCAGTGCCTGTGCCCCCTTACAATCCTGGTGTAGGTACTTTTCTCTAGGCATAGCTGCCTGTGCACCCTCGCATTCATGCAAAATCCAAATTTATTTAGGCATAGGCACCTAGGTGCCCTTGTGCTTCCTCTTTAAGTGTAAAATCAAATTGTTTGGTAGGCATAGGCATCTACGAGCCCTCTTGCAGTGACATGAGCTCTATTCTCGAGGTGTAGGTGCCCATGCATGGCATTTAAGATGCACAAAATCACAATTTTTCCCGGCATAGCACCTAAGCACTTGCTACAGGGTAAAAAAATAAAATAAAAAGAAAGAAAAATTAAAATGCATGCATGCATAGGTGCCTAAGCACCCACGCTACAAGAAAATTAAAAAAATGCAAAAATGCTGACATGCATAGGCGCCCAGTGCCCATGCAACACGCATATAGCGCCTGTGCGCCACGCTGACCAACATAGGAACTGCACCCAGCTTTTCCCTAATTTAACCTAAAAACATGCATTTTAGCTAAACATTCACTAATTTGAATTAATAGGGTAAAAAGAATGGCTGTGTACATGTGGTTCATTCATTGAAGCCTCGTAGTCCCTCACATGGTTCACATGGTGCCTTCGATTCACTATCCTCGCCATTTTCTCCCGCGTGAGATCCTTTTCCTTCCACGGTGTGTTTCTCACCCTCGAAGTGCCCTGAAACCACCATATTTATTCTAAAAGTCTTCTAGCACTTGCCGCAATGATTATTTTTAATAAATAATTATTTTTGCGCTCATTTTGGTACGTTGGGGCATGTTTTTGCTTCTCGGTGGCCTTTTCTACTACTGGGGCATTTTTGCCTTACGGTCACTTTTAGCATTGTCTCATGACTTCATTATCTCTTTTATAATATTTTCTTCCATAAAAATAAAATAAATTAAAACAATAATTTTTTTCAAAAAAAAAATGATAAAATCATTAAAAAATTCAAAAAATGGTAAACAACATATACGCAGATAAAGCTTAGTGTCAATCAGTGCATTATTCTCAAACATCAAAATATGTCTTACAAAATCATCTTTCTATGATTATTGCTTTTACGATCTCAAACTACTTTCATTCATTTTGATCTACCTCTATTAACAAAAGCTAGGCCGCATGCTATGCTAGTCCTCTCGTGTAACAACTAGTTGTCGTGTGTGGCTATGTCATAGTGCATGAAAGCTTTTCCATAGGACTACTTGTGTCCTCCATTATTCCCCTCATGTATCCTTTCTTGGGGAACCATTTTTAAACCTTTTTTGTTACAACACGAACATTTGGGAACAACACTTGATAACAAAAACATTGTGCAAATGTCTTAAACATTGTTTATTTGAGTGTGTGTGAATGAATATACTTTGGTTTCTTTGTTAGTTAGCTAGTTTTCTTTCTCGTATTGCATTGCATAATGTATATTGTTGCGTGGAGTTATGTATTTTTAGCGGTAAATAATTGTTAGTAATTTAGCATTTCATGTTATCTTAAACAGCTTGTTTATTTTAACTAAAGGCCGATGATGTAGACCTAGGGGAAAAATGATATAAACAGGTTGCTTATTGAAAGGTTGGATGCAAAGATTGGGCTTGTCCTATATTCTTCATTAATCATTTCTTCTCCATTATCATTTATTACCATTACTAATTTTTCTTCCAAATCACCTAGGGTAATAAACAACCACGTTTATCCCTATTCTTATTCCTTCTCAATACCCGAGGGTTTCATTGCCATTCTAACCTTATTTTCTTCTCTCCATTTCAATCATATTTTCAATCATCGATTGTCTTCTTCTATCACCCCATCATAGTCGAGGGGAATCCTTCATTCTACTAATTTTCTTGAAAAATTTACTTTCTTATGTTTGTCTACTATATTTGAAGTGAAGTCACTTACTTCACCTCAAACGAGGACAAATGTAGACACCTAAATTCCGCTTTTGCAATCTTATTTCCAAACGCACACAAATCACTCTCATTCTTGCCAATTCCATTATAATTAGTGATTTTTTATAATTAACTAATGTTTCTTATCACTTTTTCCAATTAACAACACTTTGTTGATTGCGTAACCTTCTCGCATTCGGATGCCACTTTATGACAAATTGTAAGCCAAAATCCTCTTCAAAATAGACAATTAGCAATTATTATCTAATTAAGCCTATTTTACCCTTGATTTGGTCAATATACCCTAGTATTGACTAAAACCCCTCTTCCAACCACTCAAAATCACCCCATTCACCTCCGCAACATCTCAAATGATCCCCACTATCTGTTAAACTCTCTTGAGCGCTCCATTTTGGAGTTCCAGAAGCATACCCGGGCGGTTCCCCTTCACCAAGGGCTTATTCTGCTTATTCACAAGCACTGCCTTATTAAATTCCCCGGTCTCCCTTCCTCTCCCGGCCTGGCTTTGGGCTCTGTTGCTGCCAGTCCTGTCTCCCCTGCTGTCCCTGCTGCTGCCCCCGCCTCCGGTGCTGATGCCCCCATGCAGGCTGCTCATGCTTCTCCTTCTTTTCCTCCTGCTGCTGCCCCTGCCACCCACACTGTCTCTACTTCTAAACGTGTCACCAGGGCTTCTAGGAGACTCAACCTTGAGTCTACTGCTGAGGGGGATGAACCTTTGGATGACATTGCTCGTGATCTCTAGGGAACATTAGTAGTGCCGGTCCCAGCGGCACCAACGGATAACCCTTCAGAAGATTGAGGCCTTAGAGGCTGAGCTTAAATTGCTTGGAAGGATGAGGTAAAAAATCTTGCTAAGCAAAAAGGCAAAAAAAGCATTGAGGGAGAAGGGAGCATTGGCAATAGCCAGCTTGATGAAATATACAAAAACCTGACCTCCCTTGACTCCCGCCTTGGGAAAACGAAGACTAGGCATGAGTATAATATTGCAAAGATTCAGGGCCATAGAGGAATTCATCAAGGTCATGCAAGAAGTGTTTCGCATCTCAGCGGTGTCCCGATGACTCTTTGGGGCAATGAGAAAGAGAGTAAAAGAACCAGAGGAGCTCGATAAGACGGATCTTTTGCTCATATGACCACGCCTGGGTATGTACCATGCTTGGAAAAAGTAAAGATGAGTATTGATCAAGCGGCGAAAGTAGTCCGCTTTACTAATCTTCTTGTTTGTAGGCTTCTTTGTTTTGTTGCCGTTGTTTCTTTGTTAAGTCTCGCTTTGTGTTCTTTGTTTCTAGGCTTCGGTGTTCTTTTGTAACTTTTGTGCTTTGATACGCCTTCTCTCTGCTCCTCTCTCTTATTCAGGCTTTTAGGCCTCCTTTTTGTACACAAGGGTATAGTCCTTTCAAAAACTATTTACCAATATTAAAAAATCTCAAAGCGTGAAGCTTTAGAAGCTTATCCTAGCCTCTTAGTTGATCCTAAGTGATTGATTAAGGCTTCATACCTCTTAATCACTTGGTAATTCACTAATTGTGATTAGTAAGGCCTAATCATGATTAATAATTCTAATCTAATTTAGGGATTTTAGTCCCACACGCACCAAAATACAAGTTTCTCCCAAAATGAAAACTATAAAAAAGTACACCTCTTACCTTAATATTTTATACCATGCTTTGATTTGCATCTCATATAATAGATATGATTCATAAGCCAAGTTCAATCCTTGCCTAAAGCCTTCAACAAGGTTAGTACATGAATATTTAAAGTGACTTAACAAATCATTTGGAGAGGTAATTTCATAATTGTTTGGAGTAACAACCATAACAATTTGATTGCCCTCTTAGTCTATTTAGGCACATGTTAGGTAATTAAAGCATATTAGTAGGCATGTTTAGTTAGATTTTACATTGTTTTCATACTAGTTAAACATTCCTTTTAGCTTCATCTTAATTTTACATTCCTACACTTATAATCCTTAGCTATGAGGTTGAAATGGTATTAGCATTCCTTGATTAGCTTTGTTATTTGCTTTGTAAAAGTTTAGGGTGCTTTTAGTTAGTCTCACTAGGTGCTTCATTATTGCTTTCCTTCAATTGAATGTTAACCTTCTCCAATTATTATGGTGTGAACTCTATACTTGTCTACTTACAACTGATAACCTCCTCTCTCTTAATTCCTCTCTTATCCCCTCTCTCTGTAATTTCCTCCCTTATACCCCATACAAACACTTTTTCACGGAGTTCGATAAAGTACACAAGGAGGGGTATCGCCCCCATAAGCGTTGGTGAAACCCATAATTTTCCATATGGAAAATTATTTCACCAATAGTTTTGGTGAATCTGTGGGGAGAGATTTGACTTCGTGCACCACGTAAAGATCTTTGAAAAATACAAAAAAAAAAAAATTGGAAAATACCATTCAAATAATCAAAAACTTCTTTAGAATTCTTTTGAGAAATTTTCACTTTTCAAGTTTCATTATTTTATAAGCACTTGAGAAAAGTTTGGTAGAAAGAAGGTACATGTAGTTACAAGATCATGCACTTTAGGCATTATTTAGCCCAGTCTTATACTACTATTTAGAGGTTTCTTAAGTGAATAAAGTACTAATTAATCCCACCTTTTGGCCATCTTAATTTTATATTTTATTTTGTCATTATCGCATATTTTCCTATACATATCCACTTGTTTTGCAATTGTCTGAAATTTTATCCTAAACCTAGGCGTTGTGCCTGTATCTTGGGTGCCCCGATCCATGTTCCACTTTCCCACTTCTTTTTGGGTCTTTCTAGCCATTTTCATCCTTATATTTTTCCTAGTCGACCATGTCGGGGTTAATTACGAAATTAGAGCAAGAGAACCCTATAAATATAAAGTTATAAGACCATAATGAGGGTCCTAGTGTCACATACTACTATCACTCCATCTAGAGTTGCATCCATTGCATCACTTGCATCCACATAGTGTCATACATCAAGGCTAGGAGATCTACATCAACACACACAACATAGGGGAGGGATTCTATTCTATTCCATGCACACATGCTATTACATTTTCTATAGTTATTATTTCTTGTTACTTCACAAAGTGCGACTGACACAAGAGCACCTAGGGCACGACATGCACACACACACACCAAAACTACATCTAGGTCCGAAATGTAGTGCATCGCTCAATGATAAGACCACTAGTTTTGGTGGATGAGGTCAGTCTGACCCATTCATTCTGCATCTTTTATTTTTCTTAGGGATTGATATTTCCATTCTTCTTGTAGAGTCGTCATCACATCATTCAACACATTCGACACAACTCAACGAATCTAGTGTGACAAAAAAATAGCGTAGATCATCTTACGATATACCGAATTCAGATTCTGGCATTTAGAAAGACTAGGGCATCTAATCAGAGACGGGGTGCCCTGAGTGCCCCAATACCTTTCTAGGTGCCTCAATTAGCTTAGATGCTCTAGATCTAGCCTTTGCAGAATTTTAGGCATTTGTTCATACCTCTGGATTTTAGTATCAGGCCCATGCAACAACTTGTGATAGTCTTCTTTAATCAGATAAGTCATTTCTCCTTCTTTACTTGCATACTTAGGGTTTTATTTCACTTAGTATAATTATTTGCAATTATTCCATACTATTTTAGTCCATTTATTACAACGTTTTAGTCCTCCTATTTAGATTAAATAAGTGGCTATACTTGAGATAGTATTAGTTTAGTTTTCCATTTTAGTTAATCATTTTGGTGAACCCCACTTTATAACACCTTCTAGGGTTTTGCATTTGCATTTAGCCATCATGGGTAAGCATCATAGGAAATATTCTTCTTCTAAGTCTCTAGTTACTTTGTAATTTGATAGTCGTGGCCATGCTTTTGTGGATACTCCTACTACTCCTTCTAGCTATAGACCTTGTCCTTCATTCATTCAACTTCCATCTTCTGGAATGGATCCTCGCACTATTGAAGATGTTGTTTCCATTTATTTGCGTATAATTGATCCTATTATTTTATCACAACTCATAACGAAGGTCGAAGCTCTCCCCCTTGATCCTATAGTCCCACTGCTTACCATTAGTGAACCATAAGACCATTCACATTCACTTGTTAATTCTCCTACATTAGGCATCGATGATTTTTGTGATACAATAGTTGTCCCTACATCTCCTTCTCCTTCCCCTATGGTTGAATCTCAACCTCACGAAGGCTGCACACACGACTTAGTTCCTACTGCCTACATGATTGATATGGTCTCTTTTGATTCTCCACTTACTCCCACTATTACCAATACTCTGATACCGTATATCAAGCCTACTCCACAATACTCAGTTGCTTTACATATTCCCCCATTATCTCATTTTCTATATGAGATGCCACTAACAACCACTATTCACATGCTCAACTCGATTCCTTCCTCTCCAAATGTCACTACTACTAATATTGTACCATACCAGTGGATAATTATAGTTCATGGATGTAGTTTCATCGGTTATACCAACGTCATCCTCTTTCATATGCCCATAGTTTACTTGCACTCTTTTCATGAATAATTCTTACTGAGAGCACATACCCCTTGATACTTCATGTACAACCATTGTATGTTTGCATGATGGCCTCCTTCGGCTTAAGTTTGACTTTGAGGACCTCCATCCTCCTCTATGCGACCCAAACATATATTATGGTTTTATCATTCTCACTTCCACTTATAGCTGCGTGTTTTCCATCTCATCTCGCGTTATCCTACTACTTCTCCACTCACACTTGGCCAGTCTTGGTTAGATTATATTAGAGGAACACTTGATCTTGATCACATTGATATCACATTCCCCATGCCATTTGGCATGGTACACATTTGTAGTAGCTCCTTTCTTTGCTATTCACCCAATTTCACTATTTGGTATACTGAAGGATGTCCATTACCTCCCTTTACAGGATGAAAAATATGCCATGGTCATGTATATTTTATGCACTCATGGTTATCTAGATGACCAACCAAATACCATTGCTTATTAGGTTTCCCATGTTGTTCCACATGATTTTAACAATAGTAATGATGCATTTTTTTAACAATTTTTCTCCTTTATCTAATAATACTCCCACACATCCAATAAGTCCTATACCAATGCAGTCAGGTTCCCCACTTTTTATATCATGCTTCCCCATCTAACACATCCCTATGGGATGCCATACATGCTTTGCAACATCAGTGTCAGTCCATGGAAGTGACAATTGCATCTCTCCTTATTGAGCTTGAACAACTTAAGGATGCCTCTCCATCGCATGGCCATACTCCTACTACACCTCATACACTGTCTACATCCCCTACTTGTCATCTCACTGACCCTCCTGGTATACCACTACCTCCACCCCTTATCTTTCCCTCCAATGTTACGCCAGATGAAATTTTTCAGCATCTTCTTAATCATCAAATGATTGTTCTATCGTCATAAATCGTTATCCTCCTTCTCAACTAATACAATATCATGACCGTCCATTTTTCCACCATCATCACATTCAAGGACATCTTACCAATTATTACCATGCTCTAGCCCATATTATTAGAGAAGCTTGCTGTTGATATTATTTGCGGTCAGTTTTGTATCTTTTGCATTTACCTCCAGTTGTCACTTTCTTGGTCTAAGCACATTTGCTCTTTGCATTGTTTCTTGTTATATGTCTTCTTTCTATTCTACAAACCTTACACTCTTGTTTGTGTTCTGCCGCATTTATTTCACCATCTTGCCATTGATTTTATTACATGATTAATTTTATATCATGTCTCTTGTTTATCCTTTGTGTTACATTCAATTTTGATTGGCGATTGTCGAACATCATGACCTTGTTTAAGTCTCTCATGAAACCCTGCAAGACCTGATCACTCTTCAGGTTGTGTGTGGTGTTAGCGCGTGTAGAAACTGTGATTATATAAATATGCTTTAGTGCCTAGTCTGTGAAGTATTTTGTGGTAATGATTAAATAATATGCTTTTTCTTAGTTGTGCGGATGGCATGTTGTGGTTGCGTGATCATAAGCCTACTTCAATGACTGTGAATCTTGCGGTATTGTATTACGATACCATGTGAACTGTCTGTATTCAATCATATGTGTATCTCTTTTTCATGTCATTACATGTATTACACATCTCTGATATTAGCTTGCCTCTTCTCTGCATAAAATAACATGTGGTGACTTCTTCCATGCCATATTCAAAAATGGTATGTGTTGTGTGCCATTCTGCAAACACGTCGCATTTGATGTTTATACATGACCTTTCAGTTGGCGTTGATCTTTTTTACCTGCTGCGGCAGTGTATGACATGATTCGTCATCTAAAAATAAAAAACAGTGCTGCGGTGCGTCTTCACCATGATGAGTGTATTGCCATTTAATCTTACTAAAAATGATCTTAGCGCCAAACAATCTTAATCAGTTGAGCTTCTTACATCAGTTAGCTGCGCTTCTTATGCCATTAGTGTCCTTGTGGGATATTGTGATCTTGCAGCAATTATTCTTGATCAGCATTACCCCCTGCCAATCTCATTATAACAAACATTATCAGATTGAGTGATAAAATGGAAAATGATGATGGTAAATTTCTGCAGGGTGGAAGATTTATTATGTGGTGCAGAAGTATCAAATGTTGCTCATATATTTGACCTCAGAAAGCTTGCATTCAAATGAGTGCTGGCGCATTTCTGGATGTCGCAAGTGATTCATTCATATGTGTTATAACTAATTGTAGAAACGTGTGCTGACGATGATATCGTTGCCATGCCGAAGTCAGCGCTACCAGCGATTAACCATTCAATGGGTGACTGTCCGGCTCCTTCTTCTGCGATTTCAAACGTTTGTGTGAAACGTTTATTAACGACAATGTCTATCTTGTGAGACCTTCGTTGTTTTCTTTGCAGGATGTTTGTGTGATGAAAACAGACGGCGTGTTTAATTCTTCATTTTTGGTGTGGCGTGAAAATCATGTGCAGATGATCTGCATCGGGCTTTCTGCATTTCTTATTTATCTGAAAGCTTGCTGTGCTAGTGTGTAGGTTTAATCTGCGGTACCATTCATGTTTTATGCTGTGGCAGCGTGCATGTACACCAACCTCAGCATAGCGCCGCCGGTGGTGGTATCCGATCTCCACCAGTGCTGTCATTTCTGTTTTTCTATGTGATCACTCGCATTTCAACATCGCTTGTCTGTTCCTCATGCATATTTTGCAGCCATGTTTCTTGCGCTTCAAGCGAAGCGCCCGGCGTCATGGTGACTTCGTGTGTGATGATACTGTAAGCGCAGGAGTTTGTCTCAGCGCATGGCTTTTACTGACATCAAGTGACTCATCTATTGGGTGTGGTGCTTGATGGTATTTTTTTGCTTTTTAGAAATTGTAGTCATACATATCTGATAGACATAAACTCAAGCATGATCATTCTATGTCGCTAACCGGGCATCGAATAATTTTTCGTGTCTCTGCTCTCTTTGTGATAATGAAGTATGTCCTAACTTTGTTCTTCAGACATTCAAATGAGACCTTTCTTCAATTTGGACTGCTGCTCTGTGTATTACTGTCGTGATTATACCAGTTCTGCGTGCTTTCTCATTCATCTTGTTTAGCACGATTCTCACCTGCAGTGCCTGCAGTGTGGAAATTAATTTTCTTTGAAACTCTGCTCACTCGGTGCATTGGCATTTCTCTTCTTTGTATTGTCTTGTGAAGTAGGTGCTTTGATGTTGATGAAAAACATGTGTATTGCCTCTGAACGCCTCTTGACCCTGTATCCGCAGTGCGCATTCAGATCTCAGCGTGCATGTGGTGAAGGTGTTGTGTCATTGCTGTGTTGGATGTCTCTGTTGAGCTGCGTGTGCGCGCCGGCGTGTGCTGTTCTCCGGCGGGGTTAACCATGAGCCATTACGGATATTCTCAATGTTTGCATTGTTGTGATATAATCCTTTACTGCATTCTGCATGTCTTGCGGCGCTAATAAATTACCATGATTGTTTCATAGTCGGAATCTTTGCTTTTTCAGGCGATTATCATATTGCTTGTGTGGGATATGTTGTTTACCTCCGGCGTGTGGCGGGTCATGCCATGTGATTATTGGTGGTGTGTCTGTAAATCATAAACGATGTGATGCTGGGTGGTATGCAGGAAGTTGAAATCGATTTCATCGCGTGCGGCGCGTCAGAATGCGATAAGTGTAGAAAATGAAATTGCTTTCTCCCTCGTGGTCTGGATGCCATCTTCTCCATTCCAGCGATTTGTATTCCATTCACCGCTGTAATACCGTCTTTCATCAGCATTTTGTGGTTTTGGAATCCTTTAGTTCAAACAGCCTCGGCGATTCACATTTTTGTTCGATGACTGATATCAATTATCGCTGACCGCAATGTCGAATGACAGGTGCGATATTTTTCATGTGCTTCCCCCGTCATTGGCTGCTGTTTCGATGTGATTGCTGATGTATTGGCGTGTGGCTTGTGATGTTTTGGCGACGTAAATGTTGGTTTTTGCTTTAGAGTGTCTTTTGTTGCATTTCAAGTGATTCTTATCATTATCCATGCTCACGTGTAAGTGCTGGTATACAATCACATAAATGCAAATGTTGTATATCATAGATCCACCATGTCTCTCATAGCCTTGAACATGCTTTGTGCGGTTAATGAGTGGAACTCTGCCTGCACTTTCATAGATGCAAGAAGAAATTCCTTTCTAGAACCTGCTGCCAGTGCATTGATGAAGACCTTGCCTAGATATTACATTTCTGAAAATGGCTTTCGGGTGCCATCTCTTTCTCCTCGATGACCACCTTCTTCTTTCCTTTTACCAATGCATCATGCGGATGCCTTCTTAGGTGCCATTTTTACCTTGCAAACATCTCCTCTTTAACTTTGCAACTTATTGAATCAAACCCTAGCTTGATTCAATTGTGCCCTTGTGGAAACTTCATAACCTAACTCTTTTCTCGTCTCCCCGCCTCACTCAAACCCTTCACCTCCAAGGATGCAAGCTTCTTTTCACACACGAGATATGGTTATCACACTTGGTTTCACACGCTAGACCTTAACCAAATCACTCGGCTCTTTGCACTTGGCTCTTTCCTCAAATACTCTTAGTCCAATGATAAAAATGAATATGCATTCCATACTTATATAATTTTTTCAAATTTTGATGCATTTATCACTCCTTCACCTACCAAATATCCCCTCATTCATTGACCAAATTCGCTCATTCCACGTGGTACATCTTCGCGCCCCAGCTATAACCTTCTAGCATGCCTTCTTACCCTCTCGGTCACAAACTTCTCTTTAGGGCATGCCTCAGTGCCCAAGTACCTTATCACTATACCTTCTCCCGGTAGCTATCATGGCCTTCGCTTACCTCATGCTATACTTATTCTTTCATTCATCTCCATCCTTGTTCACTTTTGAGAAGCAATATTCTTTTGACTTAAAGCACACCTCATAGCAGCTTATTCCTTTCACCTTTCAATTCCTACAAATTTTACTTGGATAGCTACAACCACCCCACACGAAAGGTATGTGTAGTCCTCTCGCACATAGACATTATTCATATAAGTAATTAGCTTCATGCACACAAAGCATGCTTATTACACAAAAATAATAACTAAATTGACAAAGCATAAAGCAACAATGAAGATATTTTTTATAGTAGGGATTCAACCTACTCCGTTAAAGTAACTGGTAGCCATGTTCCATCAAGTGCTTCTAACTAGAAAGCACATGATTCAAGTATATAAATGATGACATACGGCCCAACCAATGTACTTTGAGCTTGCCGGATGATGTAAGAACTTTGAGTCATAAAGAAGTACCATTTGTCCAATCTTAAATTCTTATCCCTTATGTTTTTTTCATACCATGCCTTCTACTTGGCTTTTTCCTACTGACTCCATCGTGCTATGGCTTGGAGCTCATCCAGTTGAATCATCTTTTTCGATATACTCTTTCTAAAGCCACGCTTCATTAGCTAGACCTCGGATGCATGCAATGTAAAAAGAAGGCAACATAAATTCTATAGGGAGAATGGCTTCTTGCACCAAACACCAAATAAAATGGTGTGGCTTTATTCAATCTCTTGTAAGTTGTTCTATATGCCCAAAGAACAAATTCGACACTTTGTCATCCCAATCCTTTCTTCCAAAGATCACAAATTTTTGTCAAAGTCTAGCTCTCAAAATCTTGTTGAAGGCCTCGAAAGTAGTTCCATTTGCTCGAGGATGGTAGGGTGTAGTTTTATGGTGTGTAACCATAAACTCATCTAATAGGATCCTAATTATCTCATTCAAAAAGTGTGTACCTCTATCGCTTGTCAAGATTAAGGGACATCCATAGCTTGTAAGAACATTTTCCCATAGAAACCTAGCTACTTAGTAGCTGGCTATACATACATTTCTTTGTAGGTGCTGCTTTTGCCCACCATGTGAGATAATATGTGCAAGTAATGATATAGCACGATCTAGTCTTACATGCGGCTAGTGAAATAGGTCCTAGAAATTCAAAGACCCATTTATCGAATGGTTTTGACACTACTAATTGGTCTCAAAGGCATCTCATCTCTTTGCCCTAGTTTTCCTAGGCATTGACAATGATCACACACCTTAAAATATTCTTTACAATCCTTATATAATGTCTCCCACCATAATCCAACAAGTAGGATTTTCCTGTGAGTCGCATCACTTGTGTAATAGCCTCTTGCAATACCACCATGAGCTTCTTCCACGATATCCTTACACTTACACTCTAATACACAACGTTGTAATACTTCATCTCTACCTAGCTTGTAAAGGTCACCACCGATCAACATGAATGGTGCCGTGCGTATAATAAGCTACTTCTTTTCTAATGATTTCTTTCATTCCAAAGTGCTACACTGTCGTAGAAAGACAACAATGTCCTCTAATTCCATGGGCACGCATTTGTAACCTATATAACTGTGCATCCGTATGGTTTCTTCAATTATTTGTGCTTCCTCTCCCGAGTTGATTCTAGATAAATGGTCTCGTCCGTAATTGCTTTTCCTTGGCTTCACCACAACCGTGAAGTCAAACTTCTTGAAATAGGGGCACCCATCTGCATATGCGCCTTTTAAGACATACTTATTTACCAAGTACTTCAATGCCATGTGATATGTATAAAACACAAATGGTGTTGCTAAAAAGTACTATCGAAACTTGTGTAATGCATAGATCATTGACAAAGCTTCACGCTTTGTAGTTGTATAATTCTGTTCAGTAGGAGTCATCTTCCTACTAGCAAAACATATTGGATGATCTACAATACCTTCACCAGGTTGAGCTAACATAGTGCTAATGGCCATGCCAGGGCATCCACATGCACATGAAATGGTTTATCCCATGAGGGAAAGTGTAGAATGGGCACGGTAGTAAGTTTCTCTTTTAATATCTCAAACACACGTTGCTGCGGTTCTCCCCAATAAAATGTACCTTTCCCCTTCAATAACTCTTCCAAGGGTGCAACAATTTTGGCATACCCTTTGATGAATTTTCTATAATATCCTGTATGACCTAAAAATCTGCGCACCTCACTTTGACTGGTAGCGCTTCCAGTGCCTAAACCGACTACAACCTTGGTTGGATCAACCAACAAAACTTTGTTATAGATTATATGTCCTAATAGTATCCCAAATGGCATAGAAAATATGCATTTCTTGATGTTCAAATAGATACACAATTATCTACATTGTTTAAACATTAAGCGCAGATTATGTCACAATGATCTTTCACAAGCCCATATACTGTCTAATCATCTAGGTAGACCTATAAGAAGTTGTGAACAAAATATTTGAACGACTGAAAAACTATGCACAAGAATACAACAGACTCATTTTTCAATCCAAAAGGCATCACAAAGATAGGAAAAATTGCTCCAGCTTAATAGTAAATGTTGTCTTTCCCACGATCCTCATGAGCAATCCTAACCTCCGATGATACCCTAAAACCCATCTATGAAGGAATATATTTCGAGCCTCCAAACTCCTCCTAGTATTTCCTCAAATGAATGGCGTAGGAATGGATCTATGACACATGTAGCATTCAAATCCTCGTATTCCACACATATTCTAATTCATTCATCCGTATTGATATTGATCACCATTGGGCTAATCGATTCGACTCATCAAGGGGCTTGATAATTCCAAATTTCAACAATTTATCAATTTCTTCTTTTACCTTTTCATGTAAATTAGGATTCATTCTGTAAGGTCTCTTTCTAACCGACTGCACCATTCTCGTAAGTTTTATCTTCATTTCCCTAAGTGATTCATGCACACCTTTAAGTTCGTGATACCCTTGAGGGAATAAGTCCTAATAATCCTCAGTCGTAACTTTGTCTACGATGATCTTTGCTACCTCCGAGTCCGACTTAGTCTCCAATTATGGCCTCCTTAGGCTCAACCTCGAACTCCCGTACTCACCTTCTTTGTCTTCATGGGTTTGTGGTAGGCACACATAGCCTATTATGTACTTTCCAAGACCTCACACACCCCTCTTGTGAATGTTCAATATCTAGGTTCTCAACTTCCTCATCATCCACGATGTAAACCATCTTTCCTTTCCTTTCTCAAGGAAAGGGTGTTTAAGTAGTATAGAGTCCATTTCTTCTTCCTTTCCAAAATGTGCTCTGACTCTACCTCACCGAATAATTCTCGAATATTCTCTTCTAATTTTGCACTATCTCCTATAGTTAAGTGCTTGACAAATTTTAATGCCTCTTATACAGAGGTTTAGTCGAGAACTATTCAAAGGTCCAGATCATTCCTGTAGTCACATATTTTCATTTTCCAGCTGTCTCCTCGATGTAGTTTTACATATACATACCAAGCACGTTCACATCCTCATAGCGTAGAATATAGTCGATGCACCTTACCATGCAGAGTGAAGGTGGTAATGCTTTCCCGCCCCGCCTGCCTTTGTTTCGAGTCTCTCACATCAAGCTAAATGTGATGTCTTCCCGAATAGGTTGATTTGTCATCACCAATCCAAAGCACTATGATAATTCTTCACGGGAACTCCTCGTCTTTATGATTATTTACTAATGCACAACCTTTAGTTTGGTGGATGTAATTGGAAACACAACAAAAACATAACACAAGAATACCATAGACTATGATAAGAAGGAATGATGATAAATCTGAAATATCGTGTAAATTATAATATTAACATGAAATTGTTACAATCTCACCCATGAGGTACTTGAGTGTTATTGACTTCACTTGCTTTCCACCAATACTATGGGAGAAACTTCACAATTACACCTCTTAATGGCTTCTTTAACACACCTTTAAACTGATGGCTTCCTTTACACACTTACTCATACAATATTTCTCACTACTTCCTTCTATGCTAAATGAGGGGGGTGGCCTCTTTATTTATAGAACTTCCAGGCTTATCCATCTTATCTCTAAGATAGGATAAGAAATCCACTCTGACAAATCATATTCCATACCTTAACTCTTATCTATACATGTAAGCTTATCTTTTAAGATAAGATAAACCTTATCATTTCACATGGGTTCCACATTTTTAGACTTTTTACAAATAAAATACACAAAATATTTATGACCTCACTCCTTGTCCTTATTACCAATATAATATTTCTAATTCCTAATCATGTAGACCCTACTTCTCTACTTACCCCAACTTTGACATTTTAACATTACCGGACCACTTACAACAAATATTTACTTTTTACCACAACATTCTATTGTACTTTTCTATTACCGTACTATACATTATTGGCACCGTCGTAAAGGTAGTGCCGTTATCTTCATCGGATGCTACTACTAATTATACTTAAGAACATCCTATTCCTAATACATACATTAATGAAATAGGAAAAATTTTAGTGTCGACATCTTCCTTCCTAGCTTCTACTCCGTCCTCGGAGTAGACTATTCTGGTGCTTGGAAAATCTTCAACTTGTCATGGTTGACCCATTTCGTAATGGGAGTGCCATCCAATTCCTCCAGTCGGTATGTACCATTTTCATGCATAGCTGCTTTTTTGTAGGGCCCCATCCATTTTGGAAAAATTTTCTCTGTCTTCTTTTTTTTCAGTATACGGAATCATATACTAGAACCAAGTCATTCACATGAAATGGAGACCAACGGATCTTTTGATCAAAGTATTCCTTTTGCTTCATTTTCTTCTTATAGCTTGTATCCTTTGCTATTTCCCTCATTTCCTCTAGCAAATGAAGATGTACCAACCTTTCTTTTACTGAATCACTTTCATCCATCCTTTCATTTTCCATAACTCGACCGTGGGAATATCAAACTCAATAGGAAGAAGCTGGATCAATGCCATAAGCCAACCGAAATGGGAGTATCTATTGCTGACTTTGATGTTTCCCTATATGCCCACAATGCTGCATGAATCCTTTTATCCCATTTATGTACCTGCAAGGCTGCATCTTTTGCTAGAATTTGACACAACACAAAATTTGTTCGTTCCACCTGTCCATTTGTGCTTGGCTTGTATGTTGTTGCCTTCTTGTGCTTAATAGAAAACTTATTGACTAGGCTTCTACCACCTCATTAATGAAGTGGCTTCCTTGATCTGTTACAATTTCTAATGGACAACCAAATCTGGTGACAATGCGTTCATATATGAACCTTGCCACTTCATCCATGGAAGTTGTTTTCAATGGCCTAGCTTCAACCCACTTGGTTAAATAATCTATGGCAACTACAATATACTTATTTTGGCGTGGGTAGTTGGAAGTGGACCTACATGTCCATTCCCACTTTTCAAAGGGACAAAGTGGAAGAATAGGGCATAATGGAGCTGATGAATTCTTATGGTTACCATGTGTTTGAAAATATCACATGTCTTACAATAATTATAACAATCTTTAAAAAGAGTGGGCTAGTGATAACTGCATCCAAGATCCTTCTTATTGTAAGTTGTCAGGAAGAAGTGCCCTCCACATGTACCATTGTGGAATTCTTCTATCAACTCCTTCCCTTGATCACATCCAACGCCCTCTTATCTTTTGTCCATCGAGTCCTATTTGAAATAATACTCCATGCGAGAATAGAATATGAATGGTGGCTTGAGTAATCTTTCTCTTAGTCTTTGCATTGGCACCATCAGAAACTTTAATTCATTGAGATAATTCCAAATATCTATGTATTCACTAGGGATTGTGTCAGGGATAACAATGCTTTGCATCGGGAAATCATCATCATCACAAGATGATCCTAAACCATCATAGGCTCGAGAGAGTGCATCTGCATTGACATGCTTCTTTCTTGGCCTATCTATAATATCAAATTCAAATTCTTGTAGCAAAATTATCCATCTTGCTATCCTCCCTAATGGGTTAGGCTTATTGACAATATATTTTAGAGCCTGATGATCTGTTATAACTATAAATTTTTACCCTAGCAAGTAATTTCTAAACTTCTTTATAGCAAAAATGATAGCTAGAGCCTCTTTTTCAGTTACAGTATAATTTACCTCAGCACTGCTCATTTGTCTGCTCCCAAAGTAAATCTGGATGTTCATTCCCATTTTCATCCTTTTGGCTCAGTACTTCCTAGTGCTGCATCTAAGGCATTAATGTACACAATGAATGGCTTGCTCCAATCTGGATTCTTTAAAGCAGGTGAAGACACCAAGGCTTCCTTCGAGTTGTCAAAAGCTTCATGCACCTTATTTACTAGTTCATAACTAACATCCTTCTTGAGAACTAGGTTAGTGGCTATACAATCTTTGAGAAATTCTTGATGAACCTTCTATAGTAACCCACATGGCCTAAAATGATCTCAACTTACTTCTATTCATAGGAAATGGTAACTCTTTGATTTTTGAAACTTTATCAGGATCGGTACCAATACCATCTCTGGATCAACATGCCCTAACAAAATGCCTTTAGAACATCCAAAGACACACTTTGTAGGGTTTAGTGAGGCTTGTGCTTCATCTAACCTTTGAAATGTTGTCTCCATTTGGTGCAGGTGGTCCATCTTGCTCCCATAGATGCAAAAATCATCTAGAAATACTCTGATGAACTTCCCAATGTAGGGTTCAACACCCTATTCATCAAACACTGGAACATCACTGGAGCATTACACAACCCAAAAGGCATAACTCTATAAGAAAATGTTTCCCAAGGAGTGGTGAGCGTGGTCTTGGTGATCTTTCTCCCTATACGAACTTGGTTGTATCCACTATATCCATCGGCAAAACTATAACACTCTTGGCAGCCTACTACTTCATCCAAGATCGATCTAAGAATGGAAGAGGGTAATGATCCTTCTTTGTTGCCTTATTGAGCTTCCTATAATCAACACAAATGCTTAGCTTCCCATTCTTTTTATTGAGATCACAATGGGAGAAACCCATTGAATTCTCCACAACAAATATGAATCCCGCATCAAGCAACTTATCTATTTCTTCTTTTACGGTCTTGAAAAATTAGGATTCATTACTATATGGCATTTGCTTTATAGGCTTAGCACCATCTACCATTCAATAGAATGTTCTACCCAACTTACTTGATGGAGTTCCTTGTAATCAAAAGTGAATATGTGTATGTACCTTTGAAAGAGTTGGAGGTAGGATTCCTTCTCACTCTCCATCACAACATCACCAATATTTATTTGTTGGAGACGATCATCAACTTCTTCTTCAGATAATTTTATGGGGTCATGAGTTGGTGTGACTGGAAGGATATCCATGACTGAAACATCAACCTCACTTTCTTCATCTTCAATGTCCACTTCACTGGTACTAGAGTAATCAGAGGATGTCCAATCATTATTTTCATCACTTGAATCCACAAGTTCTACCTTATGATGTCGAGGGATCATGTTTATCTTCACCCTCTCTCTACCACGTCCAAGTGTCATGAAGCCTTCATTCCAGTAGTTTCTTGCATGAACTCTCCTTAGCCATGGTCTTCCCAACAACATTGGGTACACAGATACCATTTTTCATCACCTGAAAGTCTACCACACATACAACACCCATAATAGATATTGCCACATTTGAAACTACACCTTCTTGGTTTAGTTTTCCCTTATTTAATGACCTTAACATAAGTGTTGAGGGGCGATCAATTTTTAAACCCAACATATTCATTACAGACTCGGTCATTACATTAACTACAACACCTCCATCAACTAAGACATCATGAATTGAAATACCATTACATAATACCTCAACTTGTGGAGCATAGGGATCCACCTCTGCCTTCAAAATAGGGACCTCAACCTCCTTCCTTCGTTGAGCATTGAGTCCACTTCGCAGCTCCCGCCTCTTCTCAGAAGACATAGCCAAGAGTTGACCATATGTAATATTTGCGGCCTTTTGGACAGATCTTCCAAGATGGAGTATGGTCCTTGCCTGTGAAATCAAAAATCCTGCACACCCAACTTTCTTCTCCTATGTTTCTTACTAGTTTCTCCTTTCATCTTCTTAGGATCATTTCCATCTTGATTATATTTTTCTTTCTTTCTTTTTGTTACAAACACATCTACTTCATTATTTATGCTCTTATCTACTACATCAAAAGAATTCACAGTGATTTTCCTTTATCATTATCTCTCTTTACGCAGATGTAGAAGCTCTATCTGAAACAATTATACTTATAATGACCCTTTTTATAACAACCATAACATACAACTTTAGAAATATTTCTTTTTGGACCTCTATCTCCTCCTTGAGAACTAAATTATTTTCCTTGAAGAAGATTAATAGTTAAGCGGCCCATCTTCTTGAGAGCGAGATCTTCATACTCGGTAGATGTACTTAGGAGAAATATTTGTGCTCACCAAGAGTGGTTGTGGATTTTGGACCAAGGTGTTTGAGTGTAGGCTCTACTTTAGCAACAATTTCTTTGGGCTCCTCTTCCATGCTTTCTTCTTGCCTTCTTGAAATCTCCTTTGCTTGTTCAATGGTAGCTAAGTGATCATACTTCACTCGTTTTTGATCTCTCGGCTTCATCCCAAGAATGAAGTGCTTATAGAGGAGATTATCCACGCCATTCATCAACCCATCCGCTAATCCTTCCTTAGGATCTAGGCATCGAGCTTCCTCCTTAGCTCTAGAACACGAGCATGATAATCCCTTATCTTCTCCTTCTCTCCTTGGATAGCTTTGTGATATCGATCATGAGATCTGCATATTTCGTTCACCAAATTCTTCAAGAAAACTTTCAGGTTAATAAATCCCATGAGTTTTTCACATTATCACCTAGTGTTTCAAACCACCTAAGGGTTGAACCATCCAAAAAGGTAGGAAAAAATTCAGTCCATTGTTCCCTTCTTATAAGGCCATTACAAATACAAGATCGTTTAAACTCTTGAATGAAAGAGGAAGCATCTTCATTAGATTGGGCTGAAAAAATAGGAATCTTCCCCATTTTCAAAAGTAACCACAGTGAAATACCAACCCACAAGTACAATCAACAAGAATTATGTGCACAAATAATTGGAATCACTATAATAGAAAATAGAAATGACCATGGTAAACTATGGTAAAACTTGACTTACTACGGTAAAAATCTGACTTTACTGTGGTAAACACTATTCACAGTAAAAAGTGAAGTTATTGTGGTAAATACTATTCACGGTAAAAAAAGTGACTTTACTTTGAGGTAAATACTATTCACGACAAAAAAAAAGACTTTACCATGGTAACTACTATACACACATGATAAAAACAAGGTTACCCTCCAAATGATTTTTGACTAAGTGGGAATATCTCTCCGGAAAATCCACCAATGAGGAATGGTCCCGAATTTGGAACCAAAATGTCATCACCAATCCGACACTATGATAATTATTTACCGGAACTCCTTGTCTATGATTATTTACTAATGCACAACCTTTAGTTTGGTGGATGTAATCTGAAACACAACAACAAACATAACACAAGAATACCATAGACTATGATAAGAAGGAATGATGATAAATCTGAAATATCGAGTAAATTATAATATTAACATGAAATTGTTACAATCTCACCCATGAGGTACTTCAAGTGTTACTGACTTCACTTGCCTTCCACCAATACTATGGGAGAAACTTCACAATTACACCTCTTAATGGTTTCTTTAACACACCTTTAAATGATGGCTTCCTTTACACACTTACTCATACAATATTTCTCATTACTTCCTTCTATGCTAAATGAGGGGGTGGCCTCTTTATTTATAGAACTTCCAGGCTTATCCATCTTATCTCTAAGATAGGATAAGAAATCTACTTTGACGAATCATATTCCATACCTTAACTCTTATATTTACATGTAAGCTTATCTTTTAAGATAAGATAAACCTTATCATTTCACATGGGTTCCACATTTTTAGACTTTTTACAAATAAAATACACAAAATATTTATGACCTCACTCCTTGTCCTTATTACCAATATAATATTTCTAATTCCTAATCATGTAGACCCTACTTCTCTACTTACCCTAACTTTGACATTTTAACATTCTTGGACCACTTACGACAAATATTTACTTTTTACCACAACATTCCTATTTACTTTTAACTATTACCGTACTATACATTATTGGCGACGTCGTGGCAATGCGCCATTATCTTCTATCGATACTACTACTAATTATACCTTATGAACATCCTATTCTAATACATACATTAATGAAATAGAAATTACGGAGGAAAATTTTAGTGTCGACATGATCACCAGATAAAATGCAAGATATGCGTAGGTGCATTGCATCCTAGTAGACAAAGTGACTCTAATGCTCTTCCTAGTTTATAATATTATCTCGTGGAATACCCACCGAAGGCACGCTCATCCTCACGTAAGGTATATAATAATATATCTCTTCTTTGAATTTGATCTATCCACTATGTTTCCATGGCCTTCAAAAATACAGAAGATCTTACGCCTCGTATACTAAGGTACTTAATTTATGCCTATCCATCAAATCAAACGAAGTCCATTCTTACATAACCACGCTTTTCACCTTGCACGCCCTACTAATTCATATGTACCATGAGCCCAATTATTGCAAGCAATACTCATAGTATCACTAAGAGAATGAGAATCATCCCACCGTAGGATGCCTTCTTTTAATGTCTCATTGACCTCTGGGTCTTGAATAACATGTACATAAATTCTATTTAAGTCCTCCTCACTTAGAGGCTCAACATATGGTGTAGAACCATCTATCAAAGGTATCATGTAGCCCTTTCCTCTTTGTTGTCAAATCTGAATATACCCTTTATTGAATCTCAAGTTAGCATTATTCACATAACACCAGGGCATCCAAGCAGGTGGAAAATTGTCTGCCTTACGTAAGTGCTAATACCTCAAAATCCTTGTAAACTTGGCCCCTTATATAGTTATAGATGAATCTTTCAAAACTCCTATGGGAGTGGCCTTGGTTGACCATAAATAACACATTAGATGGTGGCTTCAATGGAGGCCTCCCCATTTGTACCCATGCATCTAATGTAAGCACATTTACTTATGCATGTCAATCAATCAATATGTTGCTCAAAACCACCCATCTACAACAAAATTTAGAGTAATTTCTTTGTCATATTCAATGCTATCAGGGGGAAGATTTGCATGTAGAATCTACCATCTGGTCTCAAGACTTGCACATAGAGTGTTCCCTTTTAACCAACTTCCTAATAGTGGAATAATGTTCTCCTAGCGCAACATCTTGCACACCTCTCGTAGATCATCGATATTAGTTTGACTGTCTCTGATGCTTTCTTACGCTCCTTTAGGTATTGTATCTCACCTTGAAGATTCTTTAGAACTTCCATGTATCTGGTAAACTTCCTTTACGGTGAGCAAGATCTGGGTACCTTGCATGCAAAACCTCCTCCTTGGTGATCATAGGCTTTTGGTGTAATGCCTCTCTTGCGCAGCTTCAGCGTGTGTAGTAATCTTCACTGTCAATACCTCAGGTCCTTATGCTATCTTGGGCATCCACTAATCTTCTACCATGTGCTAGATTCTAACCATCCCGATGCCTTTGTTTTCTTGCTTATGCTGCTTACTCAGATGCTCATATAAGTTTGGGAACTCTTCATAGCTATGGTTCTTTCTACAGAAAGAACATATAATATTATGAGGACATTCACGCCTATCATGGTTAGGAGATACATGTATAATATGTTCCATGAGGGAACTCACTTCTTCCTCTACCATGGCCTCATCCTCCATATCCACCACGATATCCACGCCCCTTCCATGACCTCCTTCAAAACGCCCCTCATTCCTATCATAGCACGTTTGATTATGATCGCGATCCTAGTGCTCATTCTTACCCTTAGAATTATCTTATACTTTTCTATTATATGCCAATGTCTATAACATCCTTTTCTAACCAATCAACTGACAATCCTCGCATCATGGGTCGTGGACCTACAAATCTTTTAAAAGCAACATACATTCTTCCTTATCACACACAAAAGGTTGAATAAAGGATAGTGACTAACATCATGATTCAAATGGCAGATCTCACAATCCAATAGTAATGAGTGTAAAAATCAGAGGGAAACTATCCTTGGTGTGACCTTCCACTTCACAATCTATACACCAAATTCCAGCGCCATGTTTATGGCATCAGAATTGATAATTCTCGACAATCCTCAGATATCATGGGTCGTGGAATGGTGAACTCTTGTAAAAGCAACATACATTCTTCCTTATCATGTGCAAATAACAGGAGGATAGTGACTAACATCATGATTCAAATGGTAGATCTCACATTCCAAGAATAATAAGTGTACAAATCTGAGGGCAACTATCCTTGGTGTGACCTTCCACTTCAGAATCTATACACCAAATTCTTAACGCATTTCATGGGCTTGAAATTTGATGATAAATTCTCTAACTACTTTTCCATAGCTATAATTTGTGCCTCTAGGAATGGACTAATGCCGAAAATGTCAATGCTCCCAACTTCCTTATCATGCGCAAATATACTTCCACAGTGGTTTAAGGCGGATTAGTGTATGTCTTATGTGACAACACCCTTCTAAAATGTGTAATCAATCCTCCAAAAACCATTGTGCATGTTGACTAGAGTGAATATCATAAGATAGCTTAGATAGAAGTGTCTTAAAATGAGCATCATACTCACATACACTCTCGGAGTGCCTTGCTTGATATCATTGAGCACTTATACTCTTCTACTCAAACTCAAGGATATGGAACTCTTTCAAGAAAGCATCCATCAATGCAGCACAATCCACACAAGTTTGATCAAGGTCAAAATTCCTATACCAGTTGTGTGCACACCCCTATAATGTAGTAGAAAGAATTGACTTTCCTTACTCTCAATGCAGTGTGATCCCTTTAGTGTGACCACAAGATTTCACACATATGCACATGTTCGGCAGCATCCTCTATACCTCTATATTCTAGGAGATGAAGAGACATCTCCATATAGATATTATGTGGTTGCTGCGGACCTTGACCACCTAATCTAGAACCTCCTGTGTTCCCTCTACCTCTAGGAACCACTAGATCCATGGAACTAGAACCACCTATACCTCTTGATCCCCCACATGTAATAGTTGGAATAGACTTGTAGAACTACTCCCCTATGCTCCGATGAAGTTCAGGTACTATATTTTGAATGATCCTACAATATGTGAGGTAGTTCCACTTCCCTTTAATGAATCCAACATTCTACGTGCTCACATTTTCTCCAAAGGTGTGGAATGATGTGCCAAAATCTTCTGTTCAAGCAGGAAAACATCTTGATGCTCTAAAGCATTAACAGCAGTGGTTGAACTTCAACCTACTTTTCCTACTTCTCTCTCTCTTCCTTCTTGAATCTATAAATATGGGGGTAGGATTCATTGTAAAGGGTTGGACATTCCTTGTTTTGTAGGCTCCCTTTTTCTTCTAGCAAAGGAATTTGTGGAATTTCAGGCCTTCCATCAAAGTTGCAATATATTTCTTACCTCCTGGCTGTTTTGTAATGTATTGTATCAATCTGCAGAGCAATAAAACACGTTTGTGATCGATTCTAGATCCTTTTTGTCTCTTTTGCTCGCATCTGGTCTTTTGTTATAAATCTAGTTATCTATGTTTGATTATTACATGTATTTGTTGGTTTGTGTCTATCAGCAGAACTAGTGTTCATCATTCCTTTGGTGCATCACCTTGTAGTTTAGTTATTGTTTATTTCTTGTACCCCTTTCTTATCCCTGTCTCCTTGGCAAGTTTTAGATTAGGTATAGAGATAAATCCTCTGCAAGTTCTCACGTATGCATCTAAATAGAGGAATAAGGAACCAACCTTTAATCTGGAGAGATTTCCCATTTTGCAAGGTCCCACACCTTGGGGAAAGTTCAATGTTATGCAATCACACCAAATGAGTCTTACCTTAGAAAAGTAGATTTTAGAACTCATTTGGGGGTGTTGTGATTTTGCACTAATAGTTTTGGCATGCCTAGGTGGGACGAGAAGTCTCCATTTCATCGCAGCAAGATTGATGTGCACTTGTTGCGATCTTTAGCTTATAAGAAGCTTCAAATTTACATATCTGGTGACTCCAATAGAGGAAGAATCCACTGGTTTCAGCAGCCCAAGCTTGGGAGATTCATGAGAAAAACCCTGGTCTAGAGAAAGGAAAGAAGGTATATTTGAATACTTGCGTCTATCCCTGGTAGAGAAAGGAGAGGAAGAAGAGTTCATAGGTCTCCATCTCCACCAAGTAGAACCTTGTCAACACCTCCACCTCGAGGCCTTTCTTTCAGTCTGCAAGGGTTCTTAGGCCAATCAGAATGGCACAACCAAATCCATATGTCAACTTCACTGGTAGAACCCACTCACCTGAATGCACAAAATCCGGTCCCGATTGCAGCATTAAAGAGCATCCCATATTTCACTAGGGAAAACCAGACTTCTCCTGGTGACCATGTCCAAGATATTGCAAATGTCTGTACAATCCATGAAATCCATGAGATGGACATTGCAGTCAAGTTGCTAGCCTCTTCACTCAAAGGAAAAGCTTCACAATGGTTCAGAGCCTTGAGGTAGGCTCTATTCAAAACTAGAACCAACTGTGCACAACTCTTCACAACCAGTTTGGAGAAAAGGGTGATAACTTGTCTTTGTTGGAGCAACTGAACAACAATCAAGAGAGCCCCAATGAGCAACTGATGGATTTCAACCTCAGGTTTCAATGGACCTGGGACAAGATTCCAACAACAGTAAAGCCCACTAATGAAGGTGCCTTCTTATACTTTCTTAGGGCTTTAAATTCTGATATTTCTTTGATGATTCAAGATCGATGGGGGCACAACCTTACTCAGACCTATAGCCTTTCCATAGGAGCTGAGAACCATTTGATTCAGCTGGAAAACTTACCCCTAGGCCATCCATGCCTTTATACCTTGAGTTAGGAAACCCAGATACTAGCCAAACACCTACATTAGCTCCTATACCCACCCCCAGAGTCAAAGCTCAACTGAAGCTTCCACTTCATCATCTAACACCTCTAAGGAGAGCTTCAGGAAGTGATGAAGCAATTGTAAAACTTGGGAAATGAGCTAGTGACCATCAAAAGACAACAGGCTCAGAGTTCCAGGCCATATCAGCCCCAGGCTCAATATCAAGCTAGACCCCAGTATCAACACAATAGGCCACCACCTTAGACTATAAATCAGAGCCAGAACCAAGGACAACCCAAGCTGCTAGACCTTTTAGGTCATATGATCCAAACACAACTTCAACATCAAGGGCATTGGTCCCAACATAGAACAATATGGCACAGGAATATGATTGGTGTTTTCCATGCAATCAACCACATAACCAATCAATGTGCTTTAATGGTGCTCTAAATCAGGCCTTGATGGTGCAAACCAGTATGGTGCCACAAGAACCTAGCCAAGAGGAGATCAGCAACAAGGAGCTCAACAAGGTGGACCCCCAAATGAAACTATGCTAGTAAATTGGTAGGCTGAAGACTTTTGTGGAATGAATCAGTTCCCTTCTCAAAGTGTAGCTGCCAATACATGGTCCAAAAAGAGAAATATTGGAGAGGGCCAACCACTAAACTCAGGTGACCCTCAACCTTCCATCACTCCACAAGGTCTTGGTGTTCCAAATACAACTCCCAACATGCAAAACCAATCCAAGCCACCTTCCAAATCCTAGTCAAGCACCGGTTGTAACAACCCATGTGCAAGAAAAAAATGTGTCTAGGAAGGGGCAGCAAAAGGATAGCTCATTCAATATCATCGAGAAAATGAAGAGGACAAGTGTGAACATTTCACTATGGGATTCACTGGCCATTCCAGGTAGAGGGATCTGTTGCAGACTACCATGCAAAATTGGTCAAGCTCAAATCAACCCCTAACCAACAAGAGAGAGTGTTTGCTAATGCAGTTCAACTTGGAGGAACCATGGAGAACAACAAGGTAAGATCCTGAGACCTCCTCCATTCTATGTCTCATTGATTATTGGAGACAAATTGGTGCACAATTGTATGATTGATTATGGGGCTAGTAGTTTTGTGATGCCCAAACAAATAGCTGATCAACTGGGTCTCCAATATGAAGTCATCTCTAGAGGGGTAGTGCAATTAGATGGGACAATAGTGACAACTATTGGAATCATCAAAGATCTGAACCTCACTCTGCATGCCTGCCCCAATGTGACTGTTTTGCAAAACATGTCCATCATAGATTTGCCACCACATTTTGCTTTGTGTCTGTCCAGGGACTTCACTGCCAAAATTGGAGGCTATATGTCTCTTATTGGTCACATATGCTCTTTAGAACAAGGTATGGGGAAAAGGCCACAATCAGATCTGAACCCATTGCTTGATTATCATATTGAATCTTATGTGCCTAGCCCAATCAATGCCAACTACTCAACTTTTGATCAAGAAGACCTCCTAAGCACTTGTGAAGCAAATACCAAGGTGGGATGTATCCCAGACTTGACTCTCGATGAGTGGGCCAAAAAAATCATGCTTTTGACCCCTATAAGGAGATGGAAGAATCTGAGCTAGGTGTCTACTATCTACATGAAGAAATCATCCTCTTCCTGACCTAATTAAGCCAAATACAAGGATGACAATGAGGTATGGAAATTGTTCTTTGATGGCTCAAGGAGTAGACAAGGAGGCTGGAGGAGGAGCTATGATTGTGTCCCCCAAAGGTATGAAATATTATTCAGCCTTCAGATTCTAGTTTTCTTGCTCAAATAATACTTGCTGAATATGAGGCTTTGGTCCAAGGTCTTCATTGGGCAAGGAAGCTAGGAATCAAGAACTTGCAAGTGTTTGGTGACAGTGAACTGGTTTCCAATCAAGTCAAAGGACTTAATGCTGTCAAAAATGACTTGCTCAAGAACTACAAGAGTAGGGTATGGGATCTCATGGAGGATTTTGAGGCCTTCAGCATTGTGTCCATACCCAGGAAGGAGAATGAAGCTTGTTGATAGACTTGCAGCAGTTGGAGCAACATTTGATGTGTTGACATCAAGAGGGACAAAGAACAACCACATATCCATGTAGTTGTGAGGCCAGCAGTGCTTTGGATAATAATACATGTTGGTAAGGTGTTTGAGAATGATCAACAGATCATTAAATTTTTGCAAGAAGAAGCTGAATTCTCAGCTATAAACCAAAGCATACTAGAGCAGCAATACGGGAATCAGATAGTATAGCTATATACAAACAAGCTTCCCAAAGGCTTAGTGACACTGGAATCTATTTTCAATCCTAATGATCAGTTTAGAAAAGAGAAGGCTAACTTATAGATCAAAGGAGAAGATTCAGAGTCAATCCTAGTTGGAGAAGACAAAACACTTCAAATTGGAAAAGTGGCCACCAAGCAAGAAAGGTATGAATTCATACAACTTTGCCAAGAATTTCCAGATGTGTTTTCTTGGAGCTATGAATACCTAAAAGGGTTCAATCCAAAACTAGCACAACACACAATCAAACTAGATCCAGTTTCTCAACCCATCAGGAAAAAGCAGAGACCAATAAACCCACACATTGAGCCTCTGATGAAAAAAGAGTTGAACAAGCTGATAGAGGTGAGTATCATATTTCCAATCAAACACTCAAGTTGGGTTGCAAACTTGGTCCCAGTCAGAAAGAAGAATGGAGAGATTAGGTTGTGTGTTGACTTTAGAGATTTGAACATAGAGCATCTCTCAAGGATCACTACCCACTCCCTTGATGGAGCAGATTTTGCAAGTGGTGTCTAGATCAGAGAGGTTCTCTCTCCTAGATGGTTATTCGGGATATAATCAGATCATGGTGAAAGAAGATGATCAGTTCAAAATAGCTTTCACCACCAAATGGGGCACCTATGCCTATAGAAAAATGCCATTTGGATTGTCCAATGCTGGAGCCACTTTTCAAAGGGCAATGGATATGGCATTCAAGGGGATGATCAAAAAAATAGTACTTGATCTATCTGGATGACATTACTGTTTTTTCCAAAATGCAACAGATCATCTTTTCCACCTAAGGCAGGTATTCCAAAGATGCAAGAGTTTTGGGGTGTCATTGAACCCTAAGAAATGCATATTCTTGGCCCATGAAGGCAAGCTTCTAGGCCATATTGTATCAAAGGAAGGATTGGCAATTGACCTAGAGAGAGTTCAAGCAATAAGAGCATTGCCATTGCCAAGTCACAAGAAGGCTCTTCAAAGCTTCTTGGGAAAAATCAATTTTGTCCATAGGTTTGTTCCAAACTTTGTTGCCCTTGTTAAGCCAATAACGTTGATGCTGAAAAAGAGCTTAGCATTCAGGTGGATAGCTGAAGGAAAAGCAAAGCTTTGAGGCTATCAAAGAAGCCATATCACAAGCCCCAACTCTTGTGAATCCATATTTTTCCAAAGACTTCATATTGTATGCCTTTGGTGGCAGTGACACGATTTCTACAATCTTGGTTCAAGAAACAGAGAGAAGGTACAAAACAATAACCAATTGCTTTCTTCAGCCAAAGTCTAGAAGATTATGAGGTGAGGTACTCCTTCATTGAGAAGCAGTCTGGTGGTGATTAGAGGATTGAAGAAGTTTAAGCATTTGGTTTCAAACAACAAAATCCAACTATTGGTCTCCCATGCGGGAGTTAAAGAATTCCTTCTCAGCAAGGACCTGAATGAAAAACATGTAGGATGGATCACTCATGTCATGGAATATGACATTGAGATCAAGGTCACTAAGCTGGTCCATGGGAAGGGTTGTGTGAACAACTAGCCTCAGAGTCAACAAGATGAAACAAACAATGAAAAGGAGGTTGTTTTTGTTCTACAAGATGATCAAGAAGAAGGGAGAGATGATGTACCTACTCCTTGTTGGACCCAAGACATGGTGCACTTCCTTCAAATAGGCATGTGTCCTCATGGGATGAGTAAAACAAAAGGAGACATTTCAGGTTACAGGCCATCCCATATGTTCTTATTGATGGTGTCTTGTTCAAAAGAGACATCAATGGCATTCTTTGAGATGCATTGAGACAGATCAGGTGGAGAGAGTGCTACAAGAATTCCATGTTGAAGCAGTTGGAGGCCATTTTCTCCAAGAGTGACAACACTCAAAATCATGAAAGCAGGTTATTATTGGCCCAGTGTTTAGTGATTGCTACGCATGGATCAAAGGTGCAAGAATTGTGCATTCTTCAAAGGCAAAGAAAGGCTAGCAACACTTCCATTGCACCCAATCTCAGTCGACCAACCTTTCATGCAATGGGGATTGGACTTCATTGAGTCATCAATCCAAATTCAATCCAAGGCCACAAATGGATTCTATAACGTGACATATTATTTCACCAAGTGGACCGAGGCAGTGGCACTCAAGGAAGCCAATGAGTCTAGTATCCTAGATTTCTATGAAGGGATAGTGACCAGATTTGGAGTGCTAGCCACCATCATATCAAACAATGCATTAGCATTCATAGGTTCCAAGATCACAGGATGGGTTGTTAAGAATGGGACTTACTTGAGCACTTCATCAAACTATTACCCCCAAGGTAATGGCCAGGATGAGTCCACAAACAAGAACCTGCTAAAGATCATCAGAAGAACTCTTGATGAGAATCAGAGGACCTGGCATACAAAGCTCAAAATGGCCTTATGGGCTAATAGAATAACACCCAAGAGATCTACAAAGCTCTCCATTCAAACTTGTCTATGGGAAAGAAGCAGTGTTGCCTATATCACTTGAGTTGCCAACATTGGAGCTCATAAAGCAACTAGAGATGTCTGAATTTGAACCAATGGAGGCCAGGTATGCGGAGTGATAGAATTAGAAGAAACCAGAGAGCATGCTCTCCAAGAAATAGAGAAGAATCAAGCTTCAATCAAGAAATGCTTTGACAAGAAGGAAAAAGCAAGGACCTTCCAGGAAGGGGACTGGTTTTGAAATGGGATGCAAGATCAGCAAAACCAGGAAGGCATTCCAAATTTGATGCCCTCTTGGAGTGGCCCCTATATGATCACAAGATGCAAAAGTAGCAATGCTTTCCAATTGTCTACATTGGAGGGTGAAGAGTTGCAGATTCCAGTGAATGGGATCTATCTTAAGCACTACTACTAAAAGGAAAGTCTCACCATGTATATATTAGTTTAGTTTCTCTTTCCTCTAAGTGCTTGTGCACATCACATTGTTGTAGTGTAGGTTTTTTTCTCCTAAGTGCTTTGCATGCTCTGCATGTTCTATTTGGAGCATGTATGATTTCAAATTTTGTAGATAGTTGTGGTACTGTTTTTTTGCTCTTATGCAGTCCATTCGGAGAAATAGATGAAGCCCGGGTCAAAACAATTTTCTACTCTCAAAAACCTTCATTTTGAGATTTCTTATGAAAATTGAGAGTGCAAATAACCGGGCTCATGAATCAGAGGCAAGAATCAGTATCAGACCATCGTTCTCGACTCCATGCCCAATGGATATGACAAGGCAATTGGTCTTTTCATCTAGCGGTAGATACCCTGTGAGTCACCAAATTGTTATCCATATTTCACCCCTCGGGCCAAATATCGGATCATTCTAAGACCCACGCATAGAAAGAACTGAGAAAACTCATTCGATCTAAAATAGGTCATCTCAAAATGGAATTTGCCGCAGAGGAACCCCAAGAAAGGGAAGAAAAAGCGATGAAGATCCAGAAGTCCCATCCTCAGCTATTCATTGAAAAGGGTCCAAATTGACTAATGGGGAGGAGGTAGTGGAAAGAACCACGTGTCCTAATGGTGCCTCTCTAAAGATGAATCCAAAAAGGGAAGCCCAAATGAGTGCCAGGATGCCGCGTGGCCCTGGTAGGTGAAAAATGGAGAAACATCTTCGGGCCTTTATGCATGCGGGATCTCTTGCCTCAATGACTAGATCAGATTTGATCTGTTTCGCCATTTCCTCTTCCTTCAAGGTGCCGAACCAAGGATTGATGCAGTAAAGATGGATTTGGGGTAGATTTTATCTAAAGCATTAACAACAGTGGTTGAACTTCAACCTTTTCTTTTCCCTTCTCTCTCTCTTCTTTTTGTCTGATTGAATCTATAAATACGGGGGTGGATTCATTGTAAAGGGTTGGACATTCCTTGTTTTGCAGGATCCCTTTTTCTTCTAGCAAAGGAATTTGTGGAATTTTAGGCCTTCCATCAAAGTTGCAATATATTTCTTACCTCCTGGTTGTTTTGTAATGTATTGTATCAATCTGAAGCAATAAAACATGTTTGTGATCGATTCTAGATCCTTTCTGTCTCTTTTTCTCGCATCTGGTCTTTCATTATAAATCTGGTTATTTGTGTTTGATTATTGCATGTATTTGTTGGTTTGTGTCTATCAACAAAACTAGTGTTCATCATTCCTTCGGTGCATCACCTTGTAGTTTAGTTATTGTTTATTTCTTGTACCCCTTTCTTATCCCTGTCTCCTTGGCAAGTTTTAGATTAGGTATAGAGATAGATCCTCTGCAAGTTCTCACGTATGCATCTAAATAGAGGAATAAGGAACCAACCTTTAATCTGGAGAGATTTCCCATTTTGCAAGGTCCCACACCTTGGGAAAGTTCAATGTTATGCAATCACACCAAATGAGTCTCCTTAGAAAAGTAAATTTTAGAACTCATCCAAGTTAGCTTCTTTGGTTACTTGTCATACTAGATACTAGAAAACCAAGTGTAAGGGCTAGGTCACCAGGTGGATTAAGATGCATGCCCACATTCTAGGTAGTCTTTGATGGAAAACTGTGTGAGAGCTTGAGTGGGGATCTCTATCATGCTTTCCAAGATGGGGGAGTTTCTGATGCTCTGGCTCCATGTCTTCTACGTGAGCTATAAATCCTTCACAAGCCATCTCTCTCCTCAACACCATACTTTCTACAATGGAACGTTACTTCTCTATCTCCCTCTCGCATGCTTCATTATAATTAATCCGATTTTCCTCTCTTTACCTCTCTACCACTTATGTTTTCCATCTTTCACCAAACCTATTCCTGCCCTTGCGGCAGTGGTGAAGTTTAGTTAGCCATCGGTTTATTCTCTAGGTTCAAAGTTACCATCAAGATCTTGATCGCTAATAGAATACCTTACAAAAATGTTCCTCTTGATACCGCAAAAAATGGAATTCATCTACCTCCGGGCAAGAGTACTTGAAATTAAATATTCTAAAATATAACTATTTAGAACACCATGAAACCATGTATCCACAACGAGTCCAGATTAGATCGACATCATAAAGGGCTTGAAATTATTCCTATGTTTAGACAAGTGAGCGATACCTCCAATTCCTCTCGAGAGATGCATAGGAAGTAAGCCACTCGTATAGTTCTACTAGAAAGATAGAGAAAATCTCTCATATAAGCTATCATACATATTCTGCTCTACCTAAATGTTTGTGTGCGTTAAACTCGGATCCACCTTAAACCACCATGTATATTCTTCCTCTAGATCATATATCCATTCCTCAATACTTGTTAGAGTTAACCAGTATGTCTTCATCGTGAACCATCCTGAAAATAACTGAAAAATAGGTCTTGGTAATGGAACCAATGATGCAGCCTAGAATTTACCAGATAACACCCTAGTCACGCTGGCACATCACTCAGCCTTGACTGAGCGCTCACCCAAAGCACGCAAAGGTACCAGGTCCCTCTTTAGGGTTGTTGTAGCAGGATGTTAGCATGATGAAGGAAGAAACATATAGATTCATAACTAATCCATCATTCTATAATGCATGCTACCCTCAAATCTATGAAAGAACAAGTTTAAACAGTAATCATGATTGAATCAATAACATGCACTACTCAACTACACACAAAATGACACTTAGATTTAGCCAATATCTTCCATCTATTAATAAATACAGAAGCTCCTTATAGTATTTTCAATCTATACCAATGCGCGTATGGATCTGATATAGTAATTTAGTCATATGCGTATATCTCTATACCTCCATACATCCATCACACATACATACACACTCTCTGTATATTCTTTGTTACCCTCATCTACTATGTACCTAACATCATATATATAGGGTGGGGACTTTCCCTTCACCACTTATCTATTCCAGAAATAGGCCACATGCTATTGATAGCCACACGCCGCTTACAATCATAACCACACACATGAAAGTGTGCTATCTATAGACCTCTTACAGTTAACTAAAGTGTCAATCCTATTCTTAGCTCGTCTCCATGAAAATGCTTCGATCCGATCCTCCAAAGATAGACAATGCATGGCGTGCATGTCTCTACATCGTTGGTGTGTTCCGCACACCATATTCTAAAAATAGGTCTTCATGCTCAAAATCGGCTAAGTCCTAAAAGATGAACTTGCCTTCCGTGTGTGGGTCCTTCCTGTCCTTCCCTACCCTTGGTCTTGGCCTTCTATCCCACGTGGAGACTCCTTGTGTGATCTTTGACAAGTATTCTTTGATCAACACCTATTATTGTATTTTATAGATCACACATCCCCTACACACTACACATCCTACATTGCATTTCCCACAACACGTATTTTCATACCCTCTTCATCACTGGGTCATTTATAATATGTTGTCTTCTACGCGTTGCACTCAGAAACCCATGTCACACTTTAGTTCCTCGGTCCATACTCAACTGCCAAGGGTTTACCAATCAAATGGACCTTACATTCACCATGTGACATTTTACCCATGTGACATTTCTAGCGTTAGTGACATACACCTTAGGTTAAATTGTCACCCATTTATCATTTTGTAGTGGTATACACCTTAGGTTACATCACCACTCCCTCCTTTCATCTTATAGTGACATACGCTTTAGGCTAAATCATCACCCATTTCCATCCACTCATTCTATAGTGATATACACTTAGGGATAAATCATCACTCATCCTTTCATCATATAGTGATATACGCTTAGGGATAAATCATCACTCATCCATTCAACAAGTCATGATATATGCTTCAGCTATAGGGTTCATGCACACTTCTCCCATGTCGCATTTCATCACCATTATGTATACACACTCATCACAATGCACTAGAAACAACCAACACTACTCGACCATTTCTCGATGACGCACTCTCATTTACGGTTCATTCTTGATTGCTGAGGGGGAAAACAAAATGAACCTCATTGCATACACTTCCATACACTTGGGGGAACGTTGCTCCTATCATTCCATCTTGCATTCCATTCCATCCATCCACAACATATTGCATTGTCTTGGGGGCATTTAATTTTGCTTGCTAGTGTTTTACATGATCACTTTACTACACATGTTAGACTACTTTCTTATATGTCATTATCATACACACATGCGCATTCATGCCTTTGTTTAGTGTGATCGCAGATACATGACTCTACATGTGACATGGATGCTCACCTTCTACCCTTCCTATACCGGTCATTGGGGGCATCCACATTCATCTTATCTAGGTGTTATTGTTTCATTTTGTACTTAGCATATTATATTACTTTCTCATAAATGATTTGACATATTGGTTATCACTTTAACATTCTAATGGGTGTTCCATGTGCAAAAATTGTTTTTCAAGATTACATCTTTCCATGACTAATTTTTTTTTCCACTTATCTGCTTTGTTTTCCATTATATGCAAGCTTTTCCCTTTTCTTATGTACACACTTGTTTATTGTTTGCAGCCATGATGGCCTTATGTGTCTTGCAACATCGTGAGTGATGTCCCATGTTTACAACCCACTTTGTATGGTCTACTTGTTTTCTTGCATGTTTACACTACTTTGCTTGGTAGTTTCTACATTTTTTGCGTATTTTACACTTGTATTATTGCATGCATGTGTTTTCGGACTAACACTTGTTTTGGCTAGCCATCCCCTTTTGTGTGCACCTTGAATCTACCAAGCATTTTCCCTTTCCCCATGTAGGGTAGAGTTCTATAGGTCAGAGTGTGGTTGGTCCTCTTTTGGGGCCGTATTCTCCTTTCAGCGATGTCACATACACCCCCAAAGTGGGGGCATAATTAAGGGTTTATACTAACACAACATATTTACACCAATGAGTTCAGACCACTATACAAACTCCATACACAATGACCTCTATAGGACATGGTGTCCTTTGGCAATTCTGCAGAGCAATTACATGATTAGAGGTTACAGTGGGTGTGCCTCTCTACACTAATTCATCCAGTGGCATTAGATCACCCAAAAAATTAGGCCAATACAGATATCTCTTCACACATTTCAGCAAAAGCGGTTAAAGGTTAGAGGACACAGAGCATTTCCTCCCTATACTTCTTCAACTTGGGTGGCATGAGATCGCCCAAAAAACTCGTGATAGTACAAAATATCCTTCTACACCCTTTTTCTCGACATGGATCAAGTGCACATGTTCCATTTACAATTTCCTTTTCATGTATTTTACATTTGCATATTTTAAACATTTATACACACGCGCATTTTACATAGCGTTTTTACATACATACATATTTGACTACTTGATCATTTTCTCCTTGTAGGTCCTGATGTATGGGAACCAAGTAATCAAATTGGGGGCAAAAACAACAACAACAACAAAAAATAACAACGATAACACACCGCTATGGGCACTTTCCTTTACTAACCATGCATGTACACTAGACACAACAACAACTACACATGCGTTCTACCCTAGGTTCACTCTCATCTTTTTATGCACATTTTTCATCTTTAGAATCCATGCTCCTCCACATTTTTTTTTTTATCATTCCATGCTTGAGTCTAATCCATCAATACATCTTATTCTACACTCTATATGGATATCAGGTACGCATCTCTATCTACTTTATGTTATCGAGCGTTTCGCTCACCAACATAAAGTGGGGGAAAAATGTAGACACAAAATCATGTACTTTAGGAATTATTTAGCTTGGTCTTATAATACTATTTAGAGGGTTCTCAAGTGAATAAAGTACTAATTAATCCCACCTTTTGGCCATCTTATTTTTATATTTTATTTCATCATTCCCACATTTTCCTATACATATCCACTTGTTTCACAACTATCCCAAATTTTAGTCTAAATCTAGGGTGCCCAAGCCTATCTTTGCCCTGGGTGCCCTAGTCCCACCTGGGGTGCCTTGATCCATGTTCCACTTTCCCACTTCTTTTTGGGGTCTTTCTAGCCATTTTTCATCCTTATCTTTTTCCTAGTCGGCCATGTCAGTTAATTACAAATTAGAGTAAGAGAAGCCTATAAATATAAAGTTATAAGACCATAATGAGGATCTTAGTGTCACATAATAATATCACTCCATCTAGAGTTACATCCATTACATCACTTGCATCCACATAGTGTCATGAATCTTGACTAGGAGATTTAAATCAACACACACAACATATGGGGAAGGATTCTATTCTATTCCATGCACACATGCTAGTAATTTTTCTATAGTTATTATTGATCGCTACTTCACAAAGTGTGACTGACACAAGAGCACCTAGGGCATGACATGTACACACACACAGAACTACATCCGGGTCTCGAAATGTAGTGCAACACTCAGTGATAAGACCACTAGTTTGGTGGCTAAGGTTAATAACCCATTCATTTTGCATATTTTATTTTTCTTAGGGTTTGATACTTCCTTTCTTCTTGTAGGTCATCATTGCATCATTTAACACATTCGGCACAACTCAACGAATCCACCGTGACAAAAAAAAAGTGTTGTAGATCATCTTGTGACCATACAAAATTTAGATTTTGGGCATTTACAGAGACCATGACACCTAATCTACAAACCAGGGCACCCCAATACCTTCCCAGTACCCCAGTGAACTCAAATCCTCCGTATCTCTAGAATTTGTAAGACTTCTAGGCATTCATTCCTACCTCTAGATTTTATTATTAGACCTACAACAACATGTGATAGTCTTCTTTAATCAGCTAAGTCATTTCTCCTTATTTACTTGCATACTTAGGTTTTATTTCACTTAGTATAATTATTTACAATTATTCCATACTATTTTAGTCCATTTATTACAACATTTTATTCCTCCTATTTATATTAACTAAGTGGTTATACTTCTCATATTATTAGTTTAGATTCCCATTTTTAGCTAATTAATAAGTATAATTAGGTTGATCATATAGGTGGTGTTGTTGACCCCACATTCGAGGAACAATGAAGAGATGATTTAAGACTTCTTATTATACCAATAAGAAGACAAGTTCCTAAAAATCCTCTCAAAGGTTATATTGAAGAGCCATTTTTTGAATCTGAGTCCATATTCCTTCTTAAGGAAAAATAACAAAATAAATAGAAGCACAAACACTTGTGCCATGGGGATAGAACAATGGTCCATTGGATTTGGCTCCACCACTCTATGAACTTCCATGAGGATCAATAAAGAATTTTTAAAATTCTATGGAGATGGAAATAAATTTCATGCCAATCATATCACAACCTTAATCATAACGTGTGGTATCCTTGAGTGTAACATGAAGATGTTGTAGTGAGATTGTTCATAGAAACATTGCAAGATGCCGCAGCATATTGGTTCTACTACTTGCCTTCACACTCAATTGCTGATTGGGGTAGTTTGAAAAATAAGTTTGAAGAAAGATTCAAGACCACCGAAGATGCTCATGCCCTCCTTGCTCAACTTACTCAGATGAAGAAAGAGTTGTAAGAGTCCATGAGAGACTTCATGGAAAACTTCAACAATATGATCAACAAGATTCCTGCCATTTCCCTTCCTAATGCACATAATATAAATATGTTCTTTGTGAATGTTGAATTTCTTGAAGTGAGTTTCTTTCCATGGAGAGTTCAACCATGAGATTCGCATAACACTTACTAAATTTTGTCGGGTAGAAGACGATCTCATCTTGTCAGGTAAGATAAATAATCCTTTAATGAAGAATAGATCTAGGGTTTTAAAGATGAGAGAGCTAATCAAATGTTATAGAAGTTGGAAAATGAATCGACAATACTAAAAAAATAAGTTGCTCAATGAACACCTCATCCTAACTAGAACAAGAACTGCTTTATAGGAGCACCCCAAAGGATTTCCTTAGGCTCCACCGGTCAATGTAATATGTGAGATCAATGAATTTGGAAAATAATATATTTTGAAGATGAAGGCAAAAGAAAATGTGCTTAGATCGGTTTTGTGAAAGCACACTGGATGATGAATAAACCACGATAGTTACTCATATGTGGTGTTCACTTGATCAAAAAAGGAGAAAGAAATCTCTTCTTCTGCTACCCAAGCTAAGAAATTAAATCCTCAAATGGAAACTCCACAAAAACAAAAATGAAAGGAGAGGAACAACAAGGTCCTTTCCATAGGATTAGTTGAGAAGAAGCATGAGATAAATTACACCAAGAATCATTCTTCCTCTTCAAGTAAGTCTCCTTCAACTCCCTTTGAAAATTAGTTTTTGTTGATCCTAAGAACATTCATGTCAAGGCTACCATAACCCCCAATGTTCTACCACTTCCTCATATTTTGATATCATTGACCATTTCAAAAATCCAAAGTCTAAATTTCTGAATATGAGTACTTGAGAACTCATCCTAAGAAACTTGAGAAACTCATTCAACATATCAAAGGAAGCGAGTTATGCCTCACTTCCTAAAGATGACTCCACAAAAGAACCATCTCATGCACCCCAATCCACTCCATCTTTGAATTGTCTCTCTTCCACACCCTCCACCTCTAGGAAGGTATAACCTTTCTACATAGCCTTGTTGGTCAATGGGTACAAAATAAACAATTACATCATTGACTCCAGTGCCTCAAACAATGTCATGCCTATAAAAGTTGTTAAAGCCCTAAGCCTTTCCCTTTCCCCTACATCTAGCCATTTTCTCTCCATGAAATGAAAGGAGTTCCTCTTATGGGTCATATCAAAGATGTTGAGGTAGTATTGGAAGATTTACTCGACTAAAAAGTCACAATGAGAGTCCTTGTAGCGGACATGCCCGCCTCATATGGTATGTTGTTGGGCTGAAGTTTTTGTCAATATTTTGGAGGAGATATGCAACTCGATTGGTCACATACCACCATCCCGGTCAATGGTAAAATGAAGAAACTTCTTCCTATCAGGAAAATGAAGTATATTATTCAAATACCAGATGACCCAATGACATACATCCGATGTCAAAATTCCAAATCTTGAAACTTTTTCATGAATTTCAAGGATGATATTGAGTTTCCCATGTTGGTGGAAGAATGTCCAAGCATCATGGAGCTGATCAAATAAAATCATGATGATTTGATGAAATCAGAGTTTGAGAGTGTGTAATTCTCATGGGATGAGAGCATAAATGAAGTTGCTCCATTGATTTTGATGATGGTGATGAGAGCCTTGACTTGTAACAAAGAAATATTGAAGCAAATAACAATGGGATCAAGAAGAAGGAATGATTCTCAACAATTTCTTGAAAGGTAATTTCAATGTTTCTAATCATGTTCTTGATGCTCGGTATGAGTTTCCATGTGATGAGTATTCTTGTGAGTATAAAGACTTCTCTTTATCATTAGAAGAAGATGACAAGAAATATGAGAACAACAACATTTTTTTTTCCTCTTGATCAAGAACCTATTCAAGGAGATGATTAAGAATTAGATAAGGTGCATGAAGAGGATTTTAAGGACAAAAATATGATCATGTCGACATTTAGATTTACCCAAAAGATCATTAACATACTCTTCTATGGTTTTGTGGATGAGATTGTGGAAGATATAGGTCATATCGCGTACGATGATAGGTGGCCCCTACATTTTTCAAACCAAAGGGCATGATGCAATAACATAAGGTTCCCCAAGAGGTGATGAAATATTTCTTATGTTAGTATTTTGGTGCAATGACGATTTAATTGTAACTAGAAAAACCATTCATAAGAGAAAACATCTTGTGGCCAGCTTTGAGGTAAAAAAATGATCAATGTTAGGAAGAGGAAAGTCATCCTCAGGGAAAGAAATATTTAGGTATAAAAATTTGGTATAGATGCAGAGCTTCCCAGAGGATTTGGAAATGGGGAAGATATTAGAAACCCATTTTTGATAATCGATAGGTTGGATGAAGTTTGTGGATAGACAATGTTAGAATTCCTCTTTAACGAGGAGGGCAATGAGAGGATGCATGTGGCGTAGCTTTTGCTTAACCAGATTAGCATTAGAAATGGTGACAATTTTGTAGATGAAAATGTTAGGATCGAGGTCGACACATCACTCGGTGTATGACCATGCAAAGGCCTAGTTGTGCGTAGAAAGGAAGGTGATGAAACATTCTAGTTCTTATAGATCAAGAGATTAACTGAATTTGAGGATACATGGCACTTGCATGAGTCTCTATGTTGATGTTGATGTTAGATTTTTTGGGAAGGGTGGATGTTTCAAGAGCTAAGCCCTTATAAATATGGGCATATTCTACCCCTATAGAGGAAAGAATGGAATCATCATCACTACATTAAAGAATTTCTATGTTAGGGGAATCCTTCTCTACCATGTTGGGAAATATGAGAGGAAGGGACCTAGTTTCACCTTTAGCTTGATAGGTGACCAATCCTAAAGTGATTGTGGAGATTTAAAAAAAAGTTATAAGAAAGGGACATAATGTCATCTATGTCCATGGGGTCATTAGATGGAGAAGGATTGTATGACTGATTGATGTGCATGGGGGATGTAGAAGAAGTGTATTTGAATCCCAACTAAAATTCTCATGGGGTTTATGAGATTGGTTAAGGATAAGATCATGCATGCCTTGTTCATAACGTCTAAGACCAAATCCCTTCCATACGTAGCAGATGGAGATAGGTATAAGTGAAGTATTTATTATAGAGGAAGTCGAAGCCATTGGTGTATGACTTAGTATGGGGTTGATTGTCAATGTGAGAGGAAGGGTGATCAATGCCACCATAGATAAGATTAGTTTTTAGATGAGGTAGACCAAAGGAAATGATATCCCCAATGTTAGGTTGATACATAAGAGATTTTTTGGGTTTACCGAGTTGATTGGGTATGGGAAGAGCATTAAGGGTGAGGAGTTGATACTCCCCCAGGTGTGAGACACTTGCATCACGGGGTTGAGAGATCGATTGTTAGGTAACTTGGAAGCATGTACAAATGAGCTAGTAGATAATTCAAAAGATGAAACTTGTTTAGGAATGAGCACATCATTTGGCTTGTATGTCATGTGACATGATTTGAAGGGAGGAAGATTGGCAGAGAGTGTATGTATTTAACCTCATGTTTGTACTTAAGGTAGCAATGAAGAGTGGATGGGACGTAACGCATAACACGGATTCATGGGTGGCCAAGTAAGATGTTATAGTGGAACTCCTCTCAACAATGTAAAAGAGTTCATGGGGAAGTTTTTCACTAACGTGGATGGGGAGGATAACTATTCCTAGAGCAGAGACAACAACGTCATTGGGGGCTCAAAGAACCATGGGTGATTGAGTGACAATAGTATTAGGAAGCTTAATTTGGTTGAATGTGTGAGATAATATGATGTTGATGCTAGTACCATTGTAAATCAAAGATCATCGTATGAAGTTTTCATCGCTACAAGCATTGATGAAAAGGGGAGATCATGATGTTCATGTAAAATGTCAAGGATTTCAAAATTCTTGAAGGATATGGTGGTAGAAGTTGTGAGAGCTCCAACGAGGGCCGCAAAATGTTGAGGCTCATTGTGGGACTTGTGAAAATGAGAGAGGAATCTCCAGAATAGAGGTTGGTTCCTCAAACTCCTCGATTTAGATCTATATTTTGCACAACTGACTACGAGGTTCTAATCCTAATTCTACCCTAGATTGCAAGGAGACGAGGGATAAAAATGCAAAAATGAAACTAAACTAAAGATGGTGATGCACCAAAAGGAGTGGTGAAACATTTTTTTGCCATGTAAATAGACACAAATTCATGAAATGCAACAAGGAAAACATACACAAGGATAGATGTAATTAGAGGTCTTAAAATGAAGTAAAACAATCAAACAGAGAGGTGAAAGCATTCACGAGTTTTGCCTTTGTCATTCCATGTAAAAATCTCTTGCATTCCACCATCAAAGAGGTATAAACCTGTTCTGATATGAAAAAGGTCTGATTCTTACAACTATCACTTGCTGGAGGTGAAAGAAGAAGTTTGCAATGCCAAAAAGTGTTCAACCATGAAGAAATGAGCCAAATCTGGCTTTTACAGTGCATGGGTCGAGCCCAGGAGAGAGAAAATGTAAAAAACATGTGGGAGCCCATTCCTCATTGATGGAAAATGCATTAAAACAGCATGGAGGACCTTACAAACCCATACCCTGTCATTTTTGACCATATTGGAGAAGAATGCGACCCATTCTGTATTAAATTTGGTTGTTGAAATGTCATTTCTGGCCATGGACACGTACCAGAACCATTTTTGAATTTTCTCTCTCCAAACTGAACCAAAATTAGAAATTGACCATGGAATCATGTAGAGAATTTTAACATCTTTCCAATGATATAAAGAACATGAAAATCTGAGCTCTGGATCAAAAGATATGATCGTTTGAAGATTTAGGGCAAAAACGGCCCAAAAACGGATCGGCGGGAAAAAATTTCAAATTTTACCTCTTTTTTGTCTTTGGAAAAATTTTCAAAAATTCCCCACGCTCCGCTGGTCGGATGCCACGTGGCAGCTTCCTATTGGCTGCGGGCCTCAAATGGGAAAATTTTCCACAAAAACTCCACCGAGCCATAACTTGAAAAATATAAGGAGTTAGGAGGCAAACTTTACCTTTCTGGAAAGCTGAGAGAGAGCTCTATCTGATGGTGCCATTTCCAGAAAGCCTTGAGTGCCTTAAAATCAAAAAATGTGGACTGAGGCACAAGAGAGGCAAGAACACAAGGAGTTAGCCACAAAAAATGAGCTGGGGCACATTTTGGATAACAATTTTGGCGACTCAGAGGGTCATCTGCTGCTTTAGATGAAAGTACCAGTAGCCTGAAGCAGTCCATTGGGCATGGAGCCATCAAATATTCTGTTTAGAACCCCAACTGACTTAGAATGTGCAAGGAGGAAGATGGAATATCACATGATGGAAGCAAGGACTGCAAAACATCTCCAGGGACAACAAGCTGTGCCAAAGCACTTAGGGAAAGCAAAACTAACCTACAACAAAAACAATGTGCAAAGCACTTGGAGGAATGAAAATCTAATCTAATATTTACAAGGTGGTAAATTTCCCTCTAGAAGCAATGCTTGAGATAGATTCCATTGATTGGAATCTGTAGTTCTTCACCATCCAATGAGGCCAATTGGAAAGCATTGTTGTTCTTGCACTTCGTGACCATGTATGGGCCACTCCAAATGGCATCAAATTTTGAATGCCTTCCCGGTTTTGCTCTATCCACATCCCATTTCAACACTAGATCTCCAACCTGAAAAGATCTATCCTTGGCCTTCCTATCAAAGGTCTTTTTGATCAAAGCTTGATCCTTTTCCATTGCTTGGATGCACGATTTCGACCTCCTGCTGAGCTCCATCAACTCTGCATATCTCACCTCCATGGGCTCAAACTCTAGCAACTCTAATTGCTTCATGAGTTCCAATGTTGGCAACTCAAGTGACATGGGCAAGATTGCCTCTCTTCCATAGACAAGTTTGAATGGAGAGTTACCTGTGGATCTCTTGGGAGTTATCCTATCAGCCCATAAGGCTGATTTCAGTTTGGTATGCCAAGACCTCTGATTCTCATCAAGAGTCCTCCTAAAGATCCTCAACAAGTTCTTGTTTGTAGACTCGGCCTAGCCATTACCTTGAGGGTAATAGTTTGATGAAGTGCTTAGGTAGATCCCGTTCTTGACAGCCCACTTAGTCACCTTGGATCCAATGAATGCCATGCATTATACGAGATTATTGTAGCGGGTATACCAAATCTGGTTGCTATCCCCTCATAAAAGTCTAAGATCTTTGGACTCATTTGCTTCTTTGAGTGCTCTTTGCTTGATCCATTTGGTGAAGTAGTCCGTGGCTGTCAAAATCCATTTGTGCCCTTGACTTGAATTGGGATTAATGACTCATGAAGTCCAAACCCCATTGCATGAATGGCTGGTCAGCGAGATTGGATGCGATGGAAGGGCAGCAAGTCTCTCTTTTCTGTGAAGAATGCACAATTCTTACACCTCTTAATCCATGCATAGCAATCACTTTGAAAATTTTAGGCCAATAATAACCAGCCTTCATGATTTTTAGAGCTTGTCACTCTTGGTGCAAAATGACCACCAGCTGGTCCACCATGGAACTCTTCGAACACCCTATGAATCTGATTTGTGCTAATGCATCTCAGCGGCACTCCATTCACATCTTTCTTGAACAAAACTCCATCAACAATGGCATATGGGACAGCTGCAATCTGAAGTGTCTTCTTTGGGTCTTGTTCATCTCAGGGGGCATAGGCTGTGCTTAGGAAGTGTATAATACCTTGGGTCCAGCAAGGAGTGGGGGCAGCATTGTCTTGTCTTCTTCTTGATTGCCACTTGGCTCATGGCTGTCTGGTATCAAAACAACCTCTTCTTCATTGCATACTTCTTTTTGCTTCCCCAAAACCAGCTGCTCACACAATCCTTTCCCTCTTACCAGCTTGGTGATCTTGATCTCAATGTCATACTCCATGACACGGGTGATCCAACCTGCCCTTTTCTCATTCAAATCTTTGTTGAGGAGGAAGTCCTTAACTTGACATGTGAGACCAGCAACTGGACCTTGTTGTTTGAGACTAAATGCTTGAATTTCTTCAAGCTTCTGATTACTGCCAACACATGCTTCTCAATAAAAGAGTACTTCACCTCATAGTCATCTAGGCTCTGGCTGAAGAAGGCAATTGGCTGCTCATCATTATCCTTGTTCTGCTGTACCAAAATGGCAGAAATAGTGTCATTACCTCCAAATGCATAGAGGATGAAATCCTTGGAGAAGTCCGGGTTGATGAGAGTTGGTGCTTGAGAAATGGCTTCTTTGATTGCTTCAAAACTCTCCTTGCCTTCTGTTGTCCACTTGAAAGCCATGCTCTTCTTTAACATTTTGGTGATGGGCTTGACAAGGGCTGCAAAATCTGCAGGACAAACCTCAGAACAAAGTTTATCCTCCCCAGAAACTCGAAGGGCTTTCTTGTGGCTTGGCAATGGTAGTGCTCTTATGGCTTCAACCCTCTCTGGATCAATTGCTAATCCTTCTTTGGAGACAATATGGCCAAGGAGCTTTCCTTCATGTGCAAGAAAGATACACTTTCTAGGATTTAAAGACACTCCAAATCTCCTGCACCTCGTGAAAACTTGTCTCAAATGAGAGAGGTGGTCTGCTGCATTTTTGGAAAAAATAGTGATATCATCAAGGTAAATCAGCACCACGTTGTTAATCAAACCTTTGAACGCCATGTCCATTGCCCTTTGGAAGGTAGCACCAGCGTTGGACAGCCCAAATGGCATTTTCCTGTATGCAAAAGTTCCCCATTTGGTTGTGAAGGCTGTCTTGAACTGGTCTTCCTCCTTCACCATAATCTGATTGTAGCCTGAGTAGCCATCAAGTAGTGAAAACCTCTCGGAGCCAGCCACAACTTGCAAGATTTGCTCCATGGAAGGGAGTGGGTAATGGTCCTTGAGAGATGCTCTATTTAAGTCTCTGAAATCAACACACAATCTGATCTCCCCACTCTTCTTTCTGACTGGAACCAAGTTGGCAACCCAACTAGAATGCTTGATTGGGAATATGATTCTTGACTCAATCAACTTGTCCAATTCTTTCCTCATGAGAGGCTCCATGTGTGGATTGACTGGTCTTTGTTTCTACTTGACAGGCTTAGTATTTGGATCCAATTCAATGGTATGCTGAGCTAAGTTGGGATTGAAACCTTTCAAATCTTCATAGCTCCAAGCAAACACATCTGGGAATTCTTGACACAGTTGCATGAATTCATACCTTTCTTGTTCAGTTGTCATCTTTCCAATTTGCAATGGTTTGTTCTCTTCTACCAAGATGGATCTTTGAATCCTCTCTCTTGACTTTGAATGTTTGCTTTCTCCTTTCTAAACTGATCATTGGGATTAAAAATGGACTCCAAAGTGATAAGTCCCTTGGGCAGCTTGTTAGTTCTCAGCTGTACCACCTGGTCACCATACTGTTGTTCCAACTTTTCTTGATTCTTAGTTGAGAACTCAGCTTCTTCTTGCAAGAAATGGATGATTTGCTGGTCATTCTCAAACACTTGCCAACTGACATTGTTATCGCCTTTGAAGGCCTCACAATCACGTGGATGTTTGGTTGTACCTTGTCTTTTTGAATGCTTTCCACAATGTCAAAGGCTGCCCCTCTTTGCTGCAAACTTTGTCGGACTTGATTCTCTTTCCTAGGAATGGATTTGATGCCAAAACCCTCAAAATCTTCCATGAGGTCCCACACCCTGTTCTTGTAGCACCTGAGTAGATCATTCTTGGCAGCATGTTGTCCCTTGACCTGATTTACAATCAATTCACTGTCACCAAAGACTTGCAAGTTCTTTATTTTCTTCTTGATTGCCCAATGCATCCCTTGCACCAAGGCTTCATATTCAGCAGTGTTATTGGAGCATGCAAACTGAAATCTAAAAGCTGAATAGTACTTTACTCCTTGAGGTGAAACAAGCATGGCTCCACCTCCTGCACCTTGTCTACTCCTTGATCCATCAAAAAATAGCTGCCATACCTCATTGTCATCTTCATGGTTTGGCTTGGTGATGCTAGGAATAGGCTGATTTTCTTCATGTATGCAATAGACCCCTAGCTCAGATTCTTCCACTTCTTGATAAGGATCAAAAGCATGTACCTTGTTTGCCCATTCATCAAGAGTTAGATCCGGGATGCTTCCAACCTTGGTGTCAGCTTCATCGGTGCTTGGGTGGTCTTCTTGATCAAATGCTGAACAATTGGCGTTGATCGACTTGGAGTGTAAGGCTCAATGTGGAAGTTTGCAATATTCGGACCTGATTGTAGCCTTAGTTCCATACCTCGTTACAAACAATGTGTGACCAATCAGCGAGACAAATATCCCCCAATCTTGGGCTGTGAAGTCCCTTGACAAGCATAGGGCAAAAGAGTGGTGGAAGGTCTATGGTGATACATCTTGTAAAACAACAACATTTGGACATGCATGCAGGTAAGACTCAAGTTTCTAATCACCCCAACTATTATTCTTGTTGTCCCATCCAGTTGCACTACCCCTTTGGATATGGTTTCATCTTTGGAGCCCTAGGCTGATCAGCTATTTGTTTAGGCATCAACGAGCTACTTGCCCCGATCTATCATGCAATTGTGCACTAACTGATTTCCAATGATTAATGAAACATAGAAAGGAGGGGGCTTCAACATTTTACCTTGTTGTCCTCCATGATTTCCCTCAGGCTGGGCAGCATTTGTGAGCACTTTCTCTTGCATCTGAACTTGCTGATTCGAAGTTGGCCAGTCCTTCATGGCAGCTTGTAACAAGTCTCTTTGGCCTAGGATAGATAGGGATTCCCACATTGATATATTAACATTTGTCTTCTTCATCTGATCAATGATACTGAATGGTGATGAAGGATCTCTTTGTTGTCCCTTTGCTTGTACATTCACTCCTTGCACGTGGGCAGCAATAACTAGTATTTGAGTTGGTCTAGGAGCTGTTCTTGGCTGCCCTTGTGCATTTGAAATTGGATTTTGCTTGCCAACCATTTGTGGAGCCATGGAAGGTTGTGGATTGGTTGGAGCTAATGGTTGTTCTTCACCCAAATTCCTTCTTTTTGACCTTGTGTTGGCTGCAACACCTTGAGAAACTACTTGATTCATGCCACAAAAATCTTCTGCTTGCCAGTTTACCAATGTGGTGTCATTTGGGGCTGATTGCTGTTGGAATGTTTCTTGTTGTTGGTTGTTTCCTTGACTGCCTTCACCCTCCACACCAGTAGTTGTCACCATTAATGCTTGATTCAAAGCACCATTGAAGCACATAGATTGGTTATGAGGTTCATTGCATGGAAAACACCAATCATACTCTTGAGCAATGTTGTTTTGTGTTGGCACCAATGCCTTAGAGGCAGATATGGCATTAGGATTATAGGGCTGAAATGGTCTATTGGCAGGAGGCCTTGTTTGATTTACATTTGCAGCTGGATTAGGAGGTCTTTGTGGTTGGTATGGCTGCCTGTTAGGCTGAGCTTGGGGCTGGTAAGAAGGTCTAAAACCTTGGGCTTGTTGCCTTTTGAGAGTAACCAGCTCATTGCCTAGGTTTTGCAATTGCTTCATGACTTCTTGAAGCTCATTTGGGGCACTTGGAGATGAAGTAGAAGCTTCATTTGAACTCTGATTTCTAGGAGTGGGAGAAGGAGCCAAATTAGGTGCTTGATTGGTATTTGGACTCTCTAAACTTGGAAACAATGGCATGGGAGGTCTAGGGGCTAGTTTGCCAGCTTGGATCAAACAATTTTCAGCCCTAATGGCAATGTTATAAGCCATAGGGATAGTTATGCCTCCCATGGACTGAATCAACATAGAAATATCAGAATTTAGAGCTTTGAGATAATAGAGAAAAGCACCTTCTGCTGTTGGCCTAACTGCCACTGGAATTCTCTCCCAAGTCTTTTGAAATCTGAAGTTGAAATCGGTCAGTTGTTCATTGGGAGCTCTCTTGATGGTTGTCAGCTGCTCCAAAAGAGACAAGTTGTCTCCCTTCTCTCCAAATTGCTCATGAAGTGCTATACACAGCTGATTCCAATTTGTGATAGAACCAGCTCCAAGGCTTCTAAACCATTGCAATGCTTTCCCCTTGAATGAAGATGCCAGCAACTTGACAGCCACTTGCATCTCATTGATTTCATGAATTGCACAAAGGTTAGCAATATCCTTAACATGATCACCTGGAGTAGTCTGATTTTCTCCAGTGAAGTATGGAATGTTCTTCAAGGCTGCAATAGGAATTGGATGTTGTGCATTGAGAGGGCAAGTGGGCTGCTTTGCTGTGAAGTTGACATAGGGGTTGTTTTGTGCCATTCTAATTGGTCTTAAAACCCTTGTTGATTGAATGAAAGGCCTACCAGGTGGAGGAGTTGAGAGAGTTCTGTTTGGTGGAGATGGAGACCTTTGAATCCTTCTTCCACTTTGCCTTACTCTTGGAGATAACTGCGAGATATTCAAAACAGCACCTCTTCTTCTCCGACTCTTGACCTTGTAGTGATTCTTCTCATGAGTTTTCGGGCTGCACTTTGCTGAAACCAGTTGATTCTTCCCCTTTGGAGTCGCGGATATGTGCAATTATAGCTCTTTTCAAGCAAGAAAATTGCAGCGAGATGCACATCAACTTTGCTGCATAAAAATGAGACCTCTAAGGTCCCACCGGCGTGCCAAAATGTGTTGTTGCAAATCAGCGGCACCCACGGATGCAAATCAAGGTTCTAAATGATGTTTAGAGCATCCGGTGTGATTGCACAACATGGAAACCTCTCTCCAGTGTGGGACTTGTGAAAATGAGAGAGGAATCTCTAGAATAGAGGTGGTTCCTCAAACTCCTCTAATTTAGATCTATATTTTGCACAACTACGGAGGTTCTAATCCTAATTCTACCCTAGATTGCAAGAGAGACACAGGGATAAAAATGCAAAAATGAAACTAAACTAAAGATGGTGATGCACCAAAGGAGTGGTGAAACATTTTTGCCATGTAAATAGACACAAATTCATGAAATGCAACAAGGAAAACATACACAAGGCTGATAGATGTAATTAGAGGTCTTAAAATGAAGTAAAACAATACAAACGAGAGGACTTGAAAGCATTCACGAGTTTGCCTTTGTCAATTCCATGTAAAAATCTCTTGCATTCCACCATCGAAAGAGGTATAAACCTGTTACTTCTGAAACTATGAAAAAGGTCGATTCTTACAACTATCACTTGCTTTGGAGGTGAAAGAAGAAGTTTGCAATGCCAAAAGTGTTCAACCATGAAGAAATGAGCCAAATCGGCTTTTACGGTGCATGGGTCGAGCCCGGGAGAGAAAAATGTAAAAAACATGTGGGAGCCCATTCCTCATTGATGGAAAATGCATTAAAACAGCATGGAGGACCTTACAAACCCATACCCTGTCATTTTTGACCATATTGGAGAAGAATGCGACCCATTCTGTATTAAATTTGGTTGTTGAAATGTCATTTCTGGCCATGGACACGTACCAGAACCGTTTTTGAATTTTCTCTCTCCAAACTGAACCAAAATTAGAAATTGACCATGGAATCATGTAGATAATTTTAACATCTTTCCAATGATATAAAGAACGTGAAAATCTGAGCTCTGGATCAAAAGATATGATCGTTTGAAGATTTAGGGCAAAAACGGCCCAAAAACGGATCGGCGGGAAAAATTTTCAAATTTTACCTCTTTTTTGTCTTTGGAAAAATTTTCAAAAATTCCCCACGCTCCACTGGTCGGATGCCACGTGGCAGCTTCCTATTGGCTGCGGGCCTCAAATGGGAAAATTTTCCACAAAAACTCCGCCGAGCCATAACTTGAAAAATATAAGGAGTTAGGAGGCAAACTTTACCTTTCTGGAAAGCTGAGAGAGAGCTCTATCTGATGAAGAAAAAATGATGTTATAATCAAACCACGTAGGTTTATGCCCACGTAAATCAAAGGATTTGATAAGGGAAGGGTGATTGTGGATGCTTGGAGAAGACGATGAAGGATTTTAGTATAGGACCCAATGGGGTTTTAGAGGAGGTGGTTTTGTGGGTTGAAGATGGGTTTAATTTAGGAGCGGTAGATAAAGGAAAAAGGGGTGCCTTACTTGGAAGGAGGAGTAGATGGTTTTGATTCAGATTTGTTGGTGATGGGATATTTGGATGAAGGGAATGGTCCCAAAATAGATGCTATTGGTCCTAAGCTAGATGATAAGGTGTTGGATCACTTGGATTGATGGGTCTTATAAGGAGTAAGCTCTAATTTCTTGTGTGGATGAATACGATATTTTTGCATGGGGGTGCCAAGGTTCTTAGATCTTTGTTGTGTATATTTACTGTTGGTGGGGATGATAATGATTTCAATAGCATGGTTATCCTTGAAGATGGGATTATATGATTTTATATGTAGGTTTTTTCAGAGATGTGATGGTGGAGGATGAATAGAGGGATGGTTTAACATGATGAAAAGAGGTTACAGATTATGTGGGATTTGGAGGTATTGATATAGAAGTGGGGGTAATTTTTGGAGATGGGGATGTGATTGAGACATCATTTGTGATAGAGTCAAGGGGGATGTCTATTTGATAGAGGATTTAAGGGATGATGTGGATGTAGAAATGGATTTAGACGTAGATGTGGGTATAGGTATGGTACATGTAGATGTAGGCATGGATGTAAAGGTATATCTTGAGATGGATGTGGGGATTGACAAGGATATAAATGTAGATAGGGTGTGGATGTGGGTATTATTGTGGATGTAGGCATAGATGTTGAAGTAGACATGAGTGCAATAGATGTGGGTATAACAGATGTGGGTGGAGTAGATGGGGATGTAGTAGATGTGGATATAATAGGTGAGGGTGGAATAGATGTGGATATAATCGATGTGGGTATATTAGATGTGATATAATAGATATAGATGTAGTAGATGTAGGTATGGTAGGTGTGGATGTAGTAGATATGGGTATATTAGATGTAGATGTAATAGATGTGGGTGTAGTAAACATGTGAATAATAGATGTAGATATGGGCGAGGATGTGGATATTATTGTAGATATAGGCATATATGTTGAAGTGGACATGGGTGCAATAGAGGTGAGTATAATAAATGTGGGTAGTGATGCTGAAACCTAACTTAGAGTATTGATTACATGGGTGTCAGGTGCTTGAGACATGAGAGGATTAGTTTGGATGTTTGGTGGATGATTAGGGCAAGGGTTGGTTAGGAGGAGCATTAGGATTGTCCAATTGAATGTCCCCATGATCGTTAAGCTGTTTCACATGATCTTTGAAGGCATGACACTTTTTGATACCATGGCCAAAAGCTTGATGATGTTTACAATAATGGTCTTCACAGGATCACCGTGTAGGTTTGGCTCTGAGTCATCAATGAGGTGGATAGGAGGAAGTTGGATAAGGTGCACAACCATGATTTTGTCAAAGATAGAGCTATGAGATTATCCAAGAGGAGTATAGTTAGGTGTTTGCCTAGGAGATCTTTGTGGAGGCTTAGAGTGAGAAGTGGATGTGGTAGAATGTTTAACAAAAATGACATTGGATGCATTCTTGGATTTGTCATTATGGATGGATGACTTGGTGAATTTAGTTTTAGGCTTGTTGGAGTGAAGCTTGACATGGCCTTGCATAAGGGCACGTAGTCCTAATTTATGAGACATGGTGAAGACTTCCTCAAAGCTTTGGAAAGTTAGGATTTAGAGAGTGGATGAGATATGTTTCACACATGATCTAGAGAAGATTTTGATTAATTCAGTTTGGGGTAGTGAGAAATATAATTGATTGATAATGTCTCATCACCTAGAAATGAAATCTATGATGGATTCATCATCAAATTGTTTAATGGTATAGAGATCAGTGATAGTGATTTTGCACATGATATTGATGGAGAAGTGATCTAAGTACAATTACGCAAGTTGAGTGAATGAGAAGAGGGAATGTTGGGGAATGCCATTGTACCATTCCAAAGTGGGTCTAGCTAATGACATGGGGAAAGTGTGAAGCATGAGGTCTTGATCATGGGAGATGAGATAACATGAGTTCCTGAAAGCATGAAGGTGTTGTTGGGGATCCTCCTTACTATTGAACTTAGAAAACTTGGGAAGCTCCCAGTGTGGAGGATAAGGCTTAATGGGTATGGATGGGTTGATAGGCTCATTACATATTTGTTCATAGGTGAATGTGATTTTAGGACCCAAAGTAGCGGCCTCTAGGTTGGACATTCTACTTAGCAAGGCTTGCATGGGATCATTAAATGTATGGGGATGTGAAAGTAATGAATGAGGTTATGGATTGTAAGAGGTGGATGGATTGTGTTGTGGGTAGGATTGATATTGTTGGGGATAAGTGGGAGTTTTGAGAGGTGGTTGATAAGGAGGAATATAATTAAAATCTTGTGATTAGATGGGATGTAAAATAGGATGTTATGGACAGATGTAATTCATGGATATGATTACGAGGGTTGTTGTTGAGAGACAAAGATATTAGATTGTGTTTGCATTGGGTGAGTTGGGATGTGTACATGGGGTGGTTGAGATGTTTGAGTGGGTTGATTGGGAAACATGTGTTGAAAGACACCGTAGAGTGGAGGTCGATTCATCGAGTTGACTCTGAAGGGTGGGGTTGTGAGGTAACAATTTTTTCATGGAATTGAGATGTGAAGAGAGGCATTGAGTTTTGAATATGTTTCTCGGGTGGTGGAGGAAGTAGGTTATATTCTTGAAATTTTCAGGGTGGGATCATTGATAATAACAATAGAAGAAGTAATTATGATAAAAGATGTAGGGATGGTATTAATGTGAGGTAGATTAGGTGGGATGGGGACCACCAATTGAGTAGATTGATGGGTTTGGGGACCATGGTAGAATATTCATGAGGGCCATGTTCATGTTGGGCTATTGCTAGCTCATTCATGGCTCAAGAAGTTAGGAAATAAGAACTTGGTGGATTTAGAATGTGGGGATAAACATAGAGTTATTGAAGGGGAGGTCCATCGATGGGGATATGGGTGGATTTATGAGCAAGATAATCATGAAGAGTGATGGGGTTGGCATCAAGAAGTTCCTGAAACTCCACACATCTATGAGGGATAGTGGGAGGTCCAAATGCTCCTAAGGAAGTGAAAAAGAGGTGTAACTGGTTTAGAGGGGACAAAATGGTGATAGACAAAAGGATTAGTTTCAAGATGGGGATTGGTTTGGGTGACATAGGTCTCATTAGAAGGGACCATAGAAATAATGGGTTGGGAGATCAAAGAATAAGTAATAGAAGGTGTGTAAAAATCTAGGATAAGGGCGGATGCTTGTTGTAAAAGATTGTTTGAGATGGGAATGTTGTTGGAAGAGGTAGATTGTTCCATTTTATTGGCTTGAGAATGAGTAAGAATGGGCATGAAATATAAAAACAAAAACTTATGTAAATTATTAATATGACAAGATAATTAGGCAACAAAAAGTTTTGATTATATTTTTATTTAGTGTGAAGAAGAAAAAGAGGCTTAAAGGGAACCTAAAAAAGTGGTCGATCTAAGGATGGTTTCGAGTTGTTTATGAATAGATTCCTTAATATACCCAAAGGTACATGAGGCAAAAATATGTGATGAATACTAGTACATGGCTTGGTATTGGGGCCTACCCCACACACCGCACAAACCATAGTGATAAGGGTATCAAATGCTTAGGCTGATATACCGATAGTAAAAAAATTCTTACACAGCTAGAAAACCATAGCGACTTCCTTATTTGGTGATGAAATCTCAATAGATCCACCTGGAAGGAAATGTTTAGATGTTTAATTTGATGTGTGGTTTGGTTTGTGTGAAAAATAAGTGGATGAAAATATTACCACCTACTTAAACTATGTGATCAAGCAAACATGAAGAGGTGTTCTTTTTAGATCCAAAACCAAATGTGATATTCGATGAGAATAAGAAAACAAAGAGGGAGAAATGATGCAAAAAGGATAAAAAGGGATAATACCTACATAACACTTTTTACCTTTTTCAATTATAAAATCACACGTTATTAAGCAAAGAAGCAAACCCACCAAGCATGCAAGCAAGCAACTCCAACCTGCAAGGTTAGTAGAAAGAAGGAAATAAAATGTAGAATAGAAAACAAAAATAAACAAAAAACTTACCAAAGAAGATGGGTAGTTCCCACCGGGCATGTTAGAATGTTTGATGATTTTTCCCACTTATGTCTTGTTGGGGTTTTAAAATGGTACTTTAACAAAAACCATAGTCAGGGGACAACAAGTCCCTCCTCTTTATGGGAGAGGTTCCCTTATTGAAAGAAAGCAACAAAGCTTATATACAAATGTACAAATTTCATCTTAAGGCTGGACCTTTGACATCTTGAAATGCTTTTATACCAAAATAGATTATCAATACAAACAAATGGAAGAACTGAAGAAAGGAAAGAGCGAATATAACAATACTTTTAGAAATATAGATAGCAGAGTATAACCCTATACGTACTGAGCAAGAGTGATACAAAACAAAATCATTCACATTCACAACATAAGATATCATTCCATAGACACAAAGTTCTAGAAATCATATCAATAAGAACACAAAGTTTCTTATCACAGAAGATAAATGATCCATGAATTTTAGGTAAGCAAGAAGGGACAATGGAGGAAGATAGAGAAAAGGGGAAAATCCTTTTGTATTGATTTAATTTTGATTATAATTACACTTCAAAAGTATTAGAGTCCAACCACTATAATGAGCCAAGCTCTTACATTTATAGATGAAGCAAAGAGAGGAGAAGAAGAGAAGGAAGAAAATATGATTTGGAAGCTCAACCACCAACCATCAATGCCCCTACAAATCCACCTACAATATGTCAAATCTAGTTCTGCATGTCTTTGGCATGTTGAAGAAGGAAGGATGGAAGATCAGATCAAATTTGATCTAGTTGAAGTATCGATCACATATTAATGGCACGAAAGATGTTTTCTAGATTTTCACCCAAATCAAGATATCCAGTCGGTTCTCCATGTCTATTTTTTCTTACCTAAAATTCGTGGATCATTTATCTTCTGTGATAAGAATCTTTGTGTTCTTATTGATATGATTTCTAGAACTTTCTGTCTATGGAATGCTATCTTATGCTGTGAATGTGAATGATTCTGTTATGTATCACTCTTGCTCAGTACGTATAGGGTTATACTCTACTATCTATATTTTCTAAAAGTACTGTTATATTTTTACTCTTTCCTTTCCCCAGTTCTTCCATTCGTTTGTATAGATAACCTATTTTGGTATAAAAGCATTTCAAGATGTCAGAGGTTTAACCTTAAGATGAAAGTTGTACATTTGTATATAAGATTTTTGCTTGCTTTTAATAAGGGAACCTCTCCCATAAAGAGGAGGGACTTGTTGTCCCCTGACTGTGGTTTTTGTTAAAGTACCATTTTAAAAACCCAATAGTTTTTGGTGACTCTACTGGGGATTATGTTTCAAACATATCCCTTTTAAAAGAACAACTTCAAGATCATTTTTGATCTAGAAAATATATGGTATACATGTGGGAAGAAAGATATTGGGGTTGAAGATTCTCATTTTCAACTTCTGGAGAAAAAAATTCTCTTCTTCCAAAGAACGAGGAACAAAGGAACTCGTTCTTCAAGCACACCTCCTGTTAAAGATAGAAATTCCAAGAATAACATTCCTCCAAAACAACTCAGTCCTAATCTTCTTTCTCTGATACTTGCTGGTGTTTTAGTTCCCCTTCAGATAATCTTCCCATAGATCCTAACACATATGCCTTGGGGACAATGAATTGGGCCCCTTGCTCTTCCTCAACCATTGGATGAGAATTTTATAACTTTTAACTCTCTTTTTGGAAATAAAACCAAAATTCCCAAAATGCTCCGACGGCCCACCTTCCCATTTTGACTTTTGATGTGGGCTCAACATTTGACTTTATCCCTTGGCATGAGTGGGGCCACGGTTCACTTTATCACTTTACGCCTTTTATGGAAACAAAGCCAAAATTCCTAAAGTGTCCTGATAACCCACCTCTCCACTTTGAATTTTCAATGGATATTCAATACATGGCTTCAGCGGAGTTGCGGCTCATTTTGTAACTTTACTCCTTTTGGCAATAAAGCCAAAATCTTCAAAAGTGCTTTGAAGATCCACCTTCCCACCTCGAACTTAAAAATGGCCATGTGTCCTTTTGTGGGCCTTAGGAATTATTTTATACTTTAAGCCTTTTTTCACCATAATGTCTCAAATACAAAATTGGTCCGAATTTCCACCTTAGCTCGATTCAACCAATCAGGATCCTTTGGGGCCATGGAGCCAATTTGACACTTTTGTAAAAATAACAAAAATGATAAGTTCACAAAATAATCCGCCACGCCACATCCAATTAGAGATGTCCACGTACTCGTGGATGTTGGGGCCAAAAATTGATAGGGAAGATATGCCCGTCATTCATGACTGTAGAAAAAATACAGAGGAGGGAAACTCCACCATTTATGCCCAAATTTCAAATTGTTCTCCATGGAAAGAGAAACTACAAACAATACAAGGCTCGACACGATCCACAACCAAAAGAGAAGGATTGACAATTTCATTTGAATGAAAGAAATAATTTTCAAGCATCCAGACAGGGAAGACAAAAATTTATCAAACCATGCAGACTGCAAGATTTTAAATTAATAGGGTGAGATTGCAAATGAGCACCAACTTCTTCAAAGCATGAATTTTTCTATCTCTCCAGACTTCTCAATCTGCTCAAACATCTCTCAAAGGCACCAACTCAAAATTTTCAAAACTTGACTTGAAAAATGAGGGGATTTTGAGGGTGACAACATGTCTCAAGTTAATGAAATGGTATGCAAGAAAATAAAAATCCAAAATATGGGAGGTTTAAGGTTACCTCTAAGATGTGTGATGATGATGAAGATGAAAGATAGGGATCAAAGATCCTCTCTGCGTAAAAGCTCGATAACCTACACAACAAAGAGACAACCAAACAAGAAAAATATTAGTAGATAAGATGGTGGGTTTCTGACAAATTCAGTCTTGAGAAGTGATAAACTTACTAGGGAGGATGTCAACCCATTTTGATTAAAATATTGATAGATAAAAATGGATAAATAACATGCAAAATATGAAAGAATGGAACAAAGACCAAAGATATGAAAATTTAATCTAAGATAAGTATATGATAATGATAAATTAAAATAAGAGAAATAAAACCTGATCGGATCGACGGTGACCCGAGGAATATAGGGGCAGCTTGATGGTGATTAACAAAGTAGATCAAAAGATGCAATAAAAGTGGATTTGGATCTGATTGTTGGATGCTAGAGATGTCCAATCGATGAAGAAAGACATGAAAAAGAAAGGATGCAAAAATAAGATAGATTTGATGAGAGAATAATGAAAACATATTGAGTCAATGCTAACTAGGGAGAAAATATGAGACAATCGACAATAACTAGGGCCAAAAAGTGAGATATGGGATGTCAAATAGGTAGATCACGAAATATGGAGATCTACGTGTTGAATAAGGCTAGAAAACAAATGACGGATGAGGTAGAATGTAGGAAACAAAGTCGATGCGAGATCAATTTGATGATGACTAGATTGGATCAATGACGATCAAGCTGGATTAAGGCTTAATGAAGTAGATGGATGGAAAATGGGCTTTGAAGAAGAATAAATGATGGCATATATGATGGAAGATCCCCAAGATGAAGAATAAACTGTAAAAATGATAAACAATGTATGGTGAAACAATGGTAGGGCTCCAAGAAAAAATAAACTTAAGATCTCTAAATATAATTAATGAGGGCTCTAAGATAGCTCCAAGTTCTTGATTTTTTCTCACAAGAAAATAAGAAACAAGAAAATCTCACATTAAGGCAAAATTATCAAAAATTTCATCCTCTTAAGGAGGAGGGGTAGATGTGTATTTATAGGTTGGATGGTGACCCACTTGGGTTGCCAGTTGACTCGTGGACAACTACTGATTTGGGTGATGGGGATGATATACAACTCGATACAAGAGGTCCTAATAAGGTTGGATTAGTGTCTCAATCTACTTATGTAGGTTAGGGTTGCATAAGGATGATAAAAGGTAGTTGGAGAGTAGACATGCATTAAATTAGGGCAAATGGGATTCTAGGGAGGATAAATGAGGGGTTTAAGGATGTGATTAGGATAATAGATGAGTTTAGGGATAGTTAAATGTGATTAGGGGTGTATTGGGAGAGAGAAAACAATGATGGGATTAGATAGGAAAATAGGAAATTAAGATGAATAAATTAGCTTTAGGAGATAAATAGGAATTTGAATAGGAAGAGGGATACAAATGCGCAAGATGATGATGAAGGGGAGTGAATGTGGGATGAGGGACAACCATACCAAAATTTTGTGTCTACACTTTTAACACATGCTCTTGCAATATCATGTTTCCCTTTTCCATGCCTAGCCTTAGTGAAATTTCAAATATGTTAAACACCACTCATCCTAAACATCATGTTCAAGTAGAGAATATTTGAATTCTTGAATTGTGATGTATAATTATCTACCCATATGATCCGTTGACCAAATATAGTGTTTCTATTACTCAAATTACTATAGAAAATATCAAATAAACCTTGCACAAACTTTGTAGAATGTGTGCAGTCATCACTAATTTAAAAAATTATACTCCCCAAGATATTTTGGCTTCTTCCATGATGTTGGGAGCATGATTGAATGTTATATGCACAAATAATAAAACTTAGGTAGAGTTTTATTACTACGACTGGACTTCATTATGTGGTTATAGTGTATAGTTCTCTACAAAATCAATTGACACAATGATACCAAATGAAAATTTATCCTTGCATAACCTAAATTGTTCATCTAACCATTGAGCTATATGTGTATGTCTTACATGATCACACACTATCTTCTCTTAAAATATAGTCATAAAATTTGATACACTTATTTCTTTACTCATTAATTCACACATCTTGACCTATGTACCATCTTTTGAAGTGTATGCCACTAACTTATATTTCTCAAAACTAACTTGTTCATTTCTAGTTGCATGTGTATTCTTTATGTGTATAGAATTTTACAAAAATTGCAAACCACCACAACTATCAAATGTTTCGTCCAAAATGATTTATTATAAAAAATTGCCATTCTTCTTTTGTACAAAAAAAACTTGAGATGAAATCTCCCATCGATTTAGGAAGAACATTTATCATACACTCTTACAAAATATTCTCAATATGTGAAGTAAGAAATATATGCTATAAAACATCATAATATATAGAAAATTCAATATAAACCTTACAATAACAAGTAGTTTGTGAGTGATTTATTTTAACATAGAAATGTTTTTCTATTTCAAAATACGTTTGATTAATTTCTATTTTGGACAAGTCTCTTTAAACTTATTATAAAATCATGTTTGTGTTATATCCAATAAATGTTTGAGATGTGATTCACGGTTCTTGCAAAAACCAATTATTTATTAAAAATAATCTTTTCATTAGGTGAAACCCTTGTATTAGTTTTCCAAAAATATTCAATTTTGGATTTTAACTCTTCAACTATGTCTTTGTCTTTCTATGGGATTCTACTAGAGAATGCCCATAATTCATTATTATTGGGATCCTCAAGTCTTTCACATTTTTGATAGCTTCCAATAGTATTTTTCTATTTATTTTTAATGCACTACTTGTTTTCCTAATTCAACCATATTTTTTAATTGCTTTACTTACTATTGTTTCACCTTTTTCTTTGTGGATTTAATGAAACAGATAAGGGTATGAGCCAAGGAGGAATACCTATTGTGATGGTCGGTTTAAAGGTCATTTGCACACATTCGACTTCTTGATCTAATGTTGACTGTGAGAGCTTCCTTTGGCTAGGAGAAACTACCTAAAAAAAAACAAGACCACAAAAGAGAGTTAACAATATATGTCGGGGATGCCTAGCGTGTGCTAGATCCAGGAAGTGTGGTACTTCCTTGGTGGGATTCAACCCACTTGTTTAATACAACTTAATGTAAAAATAATGTAAATAAATAAAATCCTATTGTAGTTGATATGATTTAGGTATCTCATCCAAATACAATAAGCAAATATAATATAACAGCTAGGTTATGATCAGATCTAGAAGTAGGGTAGGTAGTCAAGGTGTTGGAATAGGTTAGGGTCAGATTCTAGGTAGTTTGGGTTATTTGGGTGCAAGTTATTAGGTTTATGTTATTAGTAGGATTACCAAATATAGAGACCAACGTCGGTCAAGTATGACCGATGACAGTTTAGAGAGAACCGATGATGGTCATGGATAACCGACGTTGGTATAGGCGGGATGATAGAAACTCAATAAAACTTGGTTTTGGGGTTTTTCTGAGATTAAACAAAGATGGTAAGGAGAATGGTTAGGTCTATGGAGGTGTTGGGAGTACTCAAATATATTTAGGGATCATGTATAGGTGATCAAATGATCATGGGTGGTGGAATGGTTGGATTCATAGGGAGGTAAGATTGGTGGGATAAAAATGTAAATGGAGGCTGATAAACAGAGGTGAAGAAACTTTATAAATTGAGTAAAGATGAATTGATGTAGGTTATAAGCACACTTACTAGTGTTTTAGGTTTTATGGCTGGATGCTAATGATGGTTGATCAGTGAAATAGTGCTTGGTGCCACAGGTGCATCCCGAATGATACCGTGAATGAAAATACCTTCGTATCTATCTTGGTGCTGACTATGGCTATGCGGATGTGTGAAAGGGCTCTGGTTCCTGCTTGCATGTAGGTCTCCTTCATTCCAAAACTTGAGAATGTCACCAACCTCCCAAACAAGGTTACCAAAATGAATATATGGTAACCGATGATGGTTTAGGGTGATTAGGGTTGCGTGACGATTAAGGTGGGAAATCCTAGGTTTACTAAAAATGACAGATCTTGGAAATCTCTTGACTAGTTCTATCTATTCTCGAGGATCAAAATGGGATTGTTGTGCTTAGATAAGTGGGAATGTGGTTAGAGGAAGAATAGGCATGTTATTTTAGGGTTAAACTAAGTCTTAGTTCATTAAGGTAGGTAGGACTAAGTCTTAGTTAGTTACGTGAGTGAATATTGGGTCCTAGTAAAGCGAAACATGCTAAGAATAGGTTTGTGATGAGGTGTCTAGGTGAGGTGGTGGGGTGACGTGGAAATTAGTTTAATTGGGGTAATTAAATAATGAATGAAGTGAGGATGAGTATTAATTTAATTATAAATGATTAAACTAATATTAATGTGGGGTAAAAGGGTCATGGTTAGGTGAATATGTTTAAGTTGGCTATTTGAAAAGGGACCAAGGGGATTGTGACCCAATTTTGGTGTCTACATTTTCCCCTTTTTGTTACATAGCATGTATTGGTAAGAGACGTTGAAAAAAAAAACAAGAAGTGATTTCCCCATGTGTGGGTGAAGGTGATTCCCCTCAAACCAGGCATTAATGAGGTGTGATACAAAATCAGTGAGTGGTTTGATAAATGTGTAGTTGGTGAAGATAGGTGGGGAAAGGGAAGAGTACTTGTGGAAAAGGGTGATGGTCAACTCGGGTAATAGGTAATAGGCCAGGGTCAAAATTAGGTCATGGATAATGGCAATCAAACACACGCACATGTATAGATTGTAATACGGTACCAGGTTGAAGAGCTTACAAAATCTACATCGTCCAAGGTCGATAGGTTTATCCAAATAAGGGTGAAGTGATTCAAGTATCCAAGGTATAGGATATGGTCTGGAAAACACAACTTAGGTCAGATGTAGGAAAGTTTAGGTATGTTCCAAGACACCAAAGTTTTGCTTTGGATAAGCGGCACACGAAAATATATAAAGGTATGGTTATCCTAAAACAACATAGGCAATAATATCACAAGGTATATATGAGTACATAAGGTCAATGGTTACACCAAGTAGGTTATGTTCAGGTAAATAGGTCATGGCACAGGTAAGGCCAAGGTATAAGTAAAATAACAAATCCCAAGACACAACAAAGGAAATGTAAGGGTAGTTTGGGCTCATAGGTATGGTTCCATAGGTGTTCGGGTTGAGGAAAGGGTGTGGGCACTAATGGTTGTAGATAAAAGAGGGCTTAGCAAGGCCAAATAGTTGTAAGGGTGATCGATGCGGTTATAGGTGACCGACGTCGGTTTGCTAGGGCACAAATATGACCGACATCGGTCAGCTCAGGTTAGGTTTAAAAAAGGAAAATTCTCCTTTTATGGAATCATTTGTCATTTTCCAATTGTAGAAAATGACAGAAGAGAGGTGGAAAGTTGGAAAGTGACAGAAAGAGATGGAGAGATGAGTTGGTGAGCCTCATAGCAGGTGATTGACATTCAGTTGGTGGGTCCATGAGATTAGGTCGAGTGATTTGATTTGTTGGTTGGAGCTGAGGAGTGGATTTTGACATGATAGAGGTGGGAGAGGGTTTGGGTGGGTCACCGGTGCAGTGATAAGATGTACCACCATGCCGATGGCACCGATGAGGTAGGATTTGATCCCATTTGTCATTTGTTGTTAAAATAGGTTTGTAAAATTGGTGTTGGGTAAAATTGTGTTGGGTGGGGGTATAATTTTGAATTTATGGTTAAAATTTGGCATTGAGGAGGGGAGAGGTCCTAGGGAGGGTAAATAGGGGTGGGAGGGGTTTAGGTTAGGTTTTGGTAAGGTAGGATAGGGTTCTAGGTTAGATTTGAGAATTTTGGGAGAAATAGGGGTTTTGCGGATTCGGTTGCCACGATAGTGACCAAAACCGATCAAGATTTAGTTAATGTCGGTTAGAATTGGTTGACATCGGTCAAGTAGTGAGGTGACCGATCACGGTCATGATGGACCGATGCCATCATAATAAGTGACCAATGTTGGTTGGATTTTGGGAAAAATAGATCAAGAAATAAGGTAGGGTGGGAGAAAAAGATAGGTAATTAGGTGGAAAGGAAAGTTTATTGAGAATGAGTAGGGTAATAGGTATAAATGGTATGAGTGGGTGGGTGTAAAAAGGGTAATTTGTAGGGTTGGGGTACAATAAGCAATAAGGGTTTGGGAATAGGTTTTCGGGTAAGATATGTGTTGGGTATGGTGAAGGTTTAACAATGGTATGATTTTGTTGGGTGCAGGCTAGGGACCAGTTATGGATGAGAGATAGAGTACCACCTCTATTACTAGTGGTACAAGGAGCGTGATGATAGAGAGTGGCATCACATTACGCACGATGTCAACCTTATTGGGGTCGATGATGATACATGCACATAGTTTGGGAGCTAAGCTTGATGGTCGCACTCATCGATAGATGGGATTCAACAACCAACACATTTCATCTGCCGATGGGTGAGATCACAATCACCCTAGAGTGTTATGATCATGCAAGGATCTCCAACTTACCGATAGTGGGGACATGCAGTGATATTCTATTTCTTTGTGGCATCATAGGAGATGATGTTGATGGTGTTTTGGAGAGGGGATGGAAGAGATGATGTTCCATAGTGCGAGCTGAGCTACGAACGAGATATATGCAATACCCATCCTACCGAGGAGATGAGGCTTAGTGGTCCTATGGAGGTAGTGTGTTGTTTTATGCTACCAATGCGGAGATGGGAGATTCCCATGGAGTGCTGATGGGGTTCTCTACATGACATGATGGAGGATAGAACCCGTTTTCTTAGGTACAACATACTTGGTGCAAATTATATGAGTTATGGGCCTATAGAATGATTGCAGGAGGTTCAGGTTTGTGTTGCACCTTTCTTCTCCACTTCTAGGCATATGAGTACATTATATGTGTGCATCTAGTTGGTATGCCCTATTGATGCGTTTGATGTGTTTGGTTCGAGTTAGGTACAAGTGTTGGGTGTTTGTTGTTAGAGAGCGCGAGGGCTTTCGGGGACTACTCAATGTGACATATTATAGGTAGGCGTTGGAGGGATTATCTAGTGTTGACATCATTTGAGGCCGCATGTTGACTTCCCTTCATACAAAGATGGCGGTGGAGAGGATGAGTTACTATATACTTAGGTGGATACAAGGATGTTATGTTAGTGAGCACGAGATGATACATGTAGAGCAGGGGTTAGGGATCAATTTGGGCTGCCCCCCAAGATGTGCCACCACCGTTCCTCGAGAATAGGAAGGATGGCATGGAGAGGGATATGCCTCTACCATAGCCAATAATGTCGACCACCTAGGAGGAGCAGCGGTGGATCCAAACTTGATGATGTTGGGGTTACAGATAAGTATAGTAGTGGTGAGAACTACGACACTTTAGGCAAGGGCACCTAGCCACCGGGGTGGTTGCCACCCCTACAGCCTTAGGGTTATAGGACACTTAGGGTCAGGCATAGGTGGCACACCCTACATAGGGTGGAAATTATAGGTTTATAGGGAAGTTGACATGATCAAGGCATGGGAGGTGGCCATATTATAGGCACATGTAGTAGGGTTGCGAGGCCATTGACCATTGCAAAAAACCAAATTGTGGCCCTATAGGCCTGGGCGCAACACACAGCACAATACATGCATCGACATAAGCTCGGGATAGGGTCCCATGTTATAAGTACAAGGCTCGAGACCAATGGTGCCTCCACAGATATAAGATCGATGGCCGGAGTTTAGGATGCCCTGAGTGAGGCATGGTATTATCAAAACCATTTGACTATTGTGGGGATAAATGTACCCTCGTATGTAGAGTATAAAGCACAATAGGCCTCGAGTGAGAGGACCATATCTCACACACATAGTGTAAAGAGTACATGGGGCCAGTGAACCCATAGTCGGGTCGGGGAGATGTGACTAGCTCATAGAGGCCAACCCACTGTAGGCCAGGAAGAGGTGAGGGCTAGACTTGTACATGGAGAGAGATGGTAGTAGGGCACCGCACTCGGGGGTGAGGGAGGAGGAGATAGATGAGACTAGCATTGACATCAGGTGGGGTGATGATTAGTCACCCTATATGTTCAAGATATATAGATTTTTGTATATTTTGATTTATATTGGCCTACGTGCCGAAGATAGTGAGGATGTACATGAGAGTTTTTTGATATTTTTATTATTACATCGGCCTACGTGCTGAAGATGTTGAGATTATATATGAGAGGCACATGTATTGATTTTTCTTCTATGCACATATGTATAAGTCATAGATTCTAATGATTTTTATAGAGATGGTGATATTTATGGTATGATGTTGTGCTTATGTGTGGAATTTCTAGTGTTATTGTTTATGTGATGGAAACTAGGTGGATTAGGCATGATTGAGTCAAGGTCATAGGCATGATTGAGTGAGGTCACTTAGGCATGGTGGAGTCAGGTCAATTTAGGCATGATTGGAGTTAGGTTGATTTAGGCATGGTGGAGTCAAGTTGGTTTAGGCATGATTGAGTCAGGTTGATTTAGGCATGGTGGAGTCAGGTTGGTTTAGGCATGATTGAGTGTTTGATTTAATTTCAAGTTATTGGTAACATGGTAAAAAAATGGTGATGTATATGCATGGTATGGTTTAAATTTCCAAATATTTTCTATGGTGGAAATGTAAAAATGATAAATGAATGATTTGATGATGTGGTAAAAATGTTTATTAATTGTGCTTGTTTGGTTTAATTTCCAATTATTGATATAAAATGGAAACTAAGGTAGAATGTGAATAGGAGAATGAAGAGGAAATTGGTTAGGGTAAAGAGTGGTCGAGCTAACCTCCAAGGGCCCCATGCCCTAGGAGTGCTTCCTACATAGCCCCAACAAAAAGGGGCCTCAGGATGATGTAGTTCTCCCATAAGCTAGGGAAGAATATGATGAGGGAGAGGAATGGGTTGGTAGGTTTTAGGTATGATTGAGTGTAGGTCATAGGCATGGTTGAGTCTTAGGTGATAGGCATGGTTGAGTCTTAGGTGATAGGCATGGAGTCTTAGAAAGTAGGTTAAAATGTAGGTGTCGATGGTCTAGTCATGATATATGATAATCAATAAGTAATGAGGAAGGTGAATGGTAAGAGGTGGTAAAAGAGTCACTTAATTGATAAGAACCCTAATGAGTCTACCATACCCAAGATGGGCTTATGAACGTAAGACCCTAAAGGTGTTGCATAATGGACTATTCTAAGGGTGAAGAAAGTCACATGATCACAAAATGTCACAGTTGTGGAAAGTCCCTTGAGTAGAGAGAAAATTAGGGTGAAAAGGAAATGAGGTGAAAATAGGTGGTTTAGTGTAACTTAGTGTACGATAACATGTTTACCTAGAAAGAAACCCATGATAAAAAATAGGCAAGTCCATGATGAAAAATTTATCATTTTCTTCATTTTGTTTTTGTTTTTGATAGACTAATTGATGCGGGAAGTCTATATGGGATGAGTATATTATCTCCTTGAGGTCTTTGCATGAAGCTGATCAATGTAGGAAAGCTTCTGAATATTTTATTGTATTTTTGCAATGACTTTATATAGTTGTCCTTCAAGGGAGTAGTCTATTTATAGTGGTGAGATAGAGAGAAGATATGTCCCTTTTGAGGGAGTCATCTTTTGCTGGAAGTTTGACTCAAGGAGTTGAATCCCATTTTGTTTTTGGACGTTTAAGTCATGGACAAGACTATAGAGGAAGATTAGGTTCTTGTTTAGAAGACAAAACCATAGCACACAAAGGTTAACTATGAAAGAGATGGTTTCAAGTGATGAATGACCATGGGATTCCATCTTTAAAAAAGATGAAAAGTATCCATGAGAATCATGCCATGAGTAGAGCCATGGTACTCATATTAAAGATAAGGTTGAAGGGTGATGGGTAATCACATGATTCTTGTTTAGTCATCGATCCTCAAAATGGGTAACATGGAAGGTGAACGGTGCACTCAAGGGACAAGCGGTCAATAGACAGAAGGTGATATAGGACTATATTTCAACAATAAAATGGTCTAAGATGTAAGGAATTGAGGCTCAGGTTCAGGTTTACCTTTGAGTGAAGACAAATGATAAGCACCTGATCCATAGGCATGAGTAATGATATAGGGTCCAAGCCAATTAGGAGCAAATTTTCCCCATTTACTTTTCTCTTCTTTGGTTACATGTTGATTTTCCTTCAGATGAGGTCACCGACCTAAAAGGCTCATTTGTGGAAACATTTTTTGTAGGCACGCTTGATACATTTTTGGTAGATTTGGAGATGGTCAAGAGCATTGAGACGATGTTCATCTAACAACTCAAGTTGTGTTAAACGGTCTTGGCGAAAGTCATCATCATTGAGCATGTCTTGTAGTGAGATGTAGAGAGATGGAATCTAGACTTCGAGAGGCAAGACAACCTCGATACCGTAGACCAGAGAGAAAGGTGTGGTAGTATTGAAGTGTGAATACTAGTGTGGTAAGCCCACAAGGTGAAAGGAATGTGTGTATGCCAATCCTTCCCAGTAGCGTAAACTACTTTCATAAGAATTTTGTTTAAGGTTTTATTGGTTGATTCTATTTGGCCATTTATTTTTGGGTAATAAGGTGATGAGAAATTGAGTTGAATGCCAAAAGTGCATCACAACATTTTGTAGGTTTTGTTTTTGAATTGTTTCCGTTATCGGTGATGAGGCGGTGAGGACACCAAAGCAAAAATGATGTGATGGTTGATAAATTCACATATTTTCTCAGGCTTTTGTAGAAATGAGGGAATGGATTCTACCCATTTAGTGTAATATTCAGTAGCATTTATAATCCATTGATGGCGTTGTGAAGAATGAGGATTGATCTCTTCGACAAGATCCAAACCCCATTAAGAGAAAGGCCAAAGGTCTCATGTGACCTTGTAAGGCATGACTAGGTGTGTGATGAAGATTAGCATGTTGCTAGAATTTCACACAACATTTGACATAGTCACAATAGTCATGGTTTAGGGTTGGCCAATAATAGCCAAGGTGAAGAATGCGTTTAGTGATAGCTAAACCACTAAAGTGACCTCCAAAATTCCATCGTGAACTTCCTTGATGGTGTAGGGAATTTCAGAACTTGTAAGGCATCATAAGAGAATACCATCAAAGCCATGTTTATAAAGGAGACCACCCATGATGACATAGCAGAGAGACACTTTTAAGAAAGGCACATTGTCCATTACGAGTGAGATCGAGAGGTAGAATAGAAAGGGAAAGGTAGTCTGTAAACTTGTTTATACCAAAGGTCAAGTGGGTCATGTGCAATAATTCTGATGGAGTGGAACTCATGAGGTAAATAAGAGGGTGATTGTAACCTTTGTATTGTGAAAATATTTTAGAGTCAGCAGGTAAAGTGGATATCTAAGAATCCAGAAGACCATGGTATCCACAAATTTATTGGTAGAATGTGTGGGGTGGTTTGAAGTTTGTAATGGTCAAAGGTAGTCAAAAGTATGTCGACATGACTTTTGTACTTTTGTAGTATTTCATTATGACACTTGGTATATACCATTGACTTGGTTTACAACCAGTTGGGAATCACCAAAAATTTTGATTGACTTAACATCTAAGGCATAAGCATCCTGAGACCCAATACAAGTGCTTTGTATTCGGAGATGTTGTTAGTGCAATCAAAATTGAGTTTTGAAAGATAAAGGCATAGGTTCACCATCAAGAGGAATGAGGATAACACCAGCCCCACCCCCATGCTGACACTTGGAGCCATCAAGAAGAGGGTCATTTGGTAAGTGGTATCATCCAAGGAGAGGGTAGCTATGGATTCATCCGGAAAATCGAAGTTAGAGGGTTGATTCTCAGAAAGAGGTGCGTCTTCTAGTTGGTCAGTGATGGTTTGGCCTTTGATAGAATTTTGATGGATGAATTTGAGGTCAAGGTCAAAAGAAGCATGAGCCAACGTGCAACATGTTGATGTTGGTAGGGTTTGGCATACATGTAATGTAGAGGGTCAATATTAGTGATGACAAAGGTTTTGTGGTTGAGCAGGTAATGATGAAGCTTGGTGGTGACAAAAACTAAGGCTAAGAAGAGTTTTTAGCATGGGTGTATCTAGTTTCATAGTCCAAAAGGGTATGGATTATGTAATAAACCACTTTCTCTGTGTTGCTTCACGATGAGTGAGCATAACACCTAAAGAATGGTTAGTAGCAGAAATGTATAGGTAAAAGGGTTGGTCATCCTTAGGAGGAATGAGCACTAGTGGTTGAAGAAGGTATTTTTTAAGGCATTAAAGGCTTTGTGGCATTCATCATCCCATTTGAATGAGACATCCTTCTTGAGGAGATGATGAAATGGTTGATAGCGGTTAGGAAAGTTGTGAGATAAAACAATGAATAGATTGTAACTTACCTTGCAAGATTCAAAGTTGATGAGATTAGTAGGTGGAGGAATTTCTAGAATAGCCTTTACTTTAGCAAGGATCGACTTCTATGCCACGTAAAGAAATGATGAAACCAAGGAGTTTTCCTGAAATTACCACAAAGACACACTTCTTAGGTTGAAGGAAAACACAATACTTGATGAGGTGGTCAAAGATGACCTTAAGGACTGTCAGGTGTTCGGCCCGATGTTTGGATTTGGAAAGAAGGTCATCTATGTAATCTTCCAATATGTGATGCATGATGTCATGGAAGATATAAGTCATGGCTCACTGATATGTAGCACCAACATTTTTAAGGCCAAAAGGCATGACTCGATAGCAAAAGGTCCCCAAGGAGTGATGAAGGTAGTTTTGTGTTGATCTTCTAGAGCAAGTAGTATTTGATTATAACTCAAGAAACCATCCATGAGTGATAACATCTCATGGCGGTGGTGAGATCAACTAGTTGGTCAATACCAGTAGAGGAAAATCATCTTTAGGGAAAGTGAGGTTGAGGTCATGAAATCCATGCAAATGTGGAGTCCCCTATCACTTTTGTGATAGGGATGATGTTATAAATCCATTAGGGGATAGTCAATGGGTAGGATAAAGGAAACCGAGAGAAGGTGTTGAAGTTCTTCTTTGACAAGAAGAGCAATGTGAGGATGCATTTTCCGTAGCTTTTGTTTTATGGGTTTGGCATTAGGAATGGTTATGATATTGTGGACCACAATTTTTGGGTCAATACTCGGGCATATCAACATAGGACCAAGCAAAAGCATTGCTATGGTCCTGGAGGAAAGAGTAAAATCTTCTTGTTCAACAACATCTAAAGATTGGCCTATCTTTAGAATGTGTGGGTCATCTTGAGTGTTAATGTTGATTTTGATAGTCGATTCATTCAACATGGTTTGCATCTCAGAAGGTAACGACCGATGAATATAAGAATCTTCCACACTAAGGTAGGTGAGGATAGACTCATCATCCTGACATTGAATGACATTAATAGAAGGTGTATCATCATCGATCATGTCAAGGATACAAGAAGGAAGAGAAGAGGGAGCCTCACCATCACATTGATAGGTTAGAGGTCCCAGGGAAATTGTGTTTACAAAAAAAAAAGTTAGGAGGAATAGATTCGGGATCTATGGACTTCGTGGGTGAAGATGGTGACATTGGTGAATGGGGTGGAGAAGGTTTTCTTCCTCAATGAGGTCGACATGTGGGCCTTCTTGGAAGGTGGTGTGGTAAATCCAATACCATTGTGATCATTGTGTTTATGGGTGGTACATGAAATGATGGTATGAAAACTTGTTCATAAAAACCAAAACCAAAGCCTTTCCATGTGCAATGGTGAAGAAAAGTGTGGGAGAAAGTGATGGTTAGTAAGAGATTGGAGTTAGATGAAAATGGTCATGTTTGGGATGGAGGTTTGGGTGAATAGGTGGTAGTATCAAGTCCCCATATGTTAGATTAGTGTGAAGGTGGGGAGGACCATAAGGAAAAACCTCACCTACATGGTAGTCATAACTAGGGTGTTGGCACAGTTTCCATACTCTTGTGGAGTGAGAAATGTGTTGATATTGTATAGGTGGTACTCCCCCAGAGTGAGGCATTGAAAAACACCTTCTAAGGGATCAATAGTTGATATGTGGGTGGCGGGGATAAATGAATCACTAGATGATTGGGTAGGAGGGTAGTGGTTGGTTGGGAAGCAGAGGGTTTAGCTGCAGAGGTTGTGGTGACAGTAGGAATAAAATAAAGAGTTAGATGTGGGAGAGGTGGCGGCAACATTGGTGGATGGGCTCATGGGTGAAGGAGAAGTGGGGGTAGTGGTAGATGCCTTGACTGGTACAAGTACATCATTGGGTTGGTACAACATGTTACAAGTTTTGAATGGTGATGGGTCGATGGGGATGGTATAGTTATGTCCTTCATGTTCAAATTTTACACAGCGGTGTAAAGTTGAAGGGACACAACCCATGACATGAATCCAAGGTCTTTCCAAGCAATAGGTTATACTTGGAACTCTCCCTCTAAAACATAGAATAGTTTCGGGATAGTGCGAGGGCCTACACGAACGTGAAGGATAATGGTGCCAAGGGTAGAGGTGATGGCATCATTGAAGGAGTGCAACATAACTAGGTTATTATGCATATAATTAGAAGGGATACATTTGATTGTATGTGTGGGAGGAGATGATGTTAATGCTAGCACCACCATCGATCATGATGTGTCATATGCATGTGTGTTATCGATATAGATGGAAATGAAAAGGGTGGGATCAGGGTCATCTACTGAGAGAGTACAATCTCCTCATCAGAGAAGATGAGGGGGTGAAAACTTGAGGAGTGGGCATGGGGGTAGAAGAAGGAGATGATTTGGTAAGTGAGGCCACGTGGTGAGGGGTAATAATGGAGGCCACTGGTGTGGGGTCATTGGGTAAAACTTCAATGGATTGCAAAACCTCAATAAGGGCTTGTCTATGGATTCAAAGTTTGGACGAGATCATACAAAGACATCTTTAGAGGAGACTGATGTAATTTTTTTATCATTGTGTGATGGGTGACCCCATCAGAGATAGGGTATGTAGGTCCATGGATGGTGATTTTGGGTGTGGGTGTAGATGGTATATTGGGCACAGGGTTGGTTGATGGGCTAGTTGCTTTTTTCTTTTCCTTTGTCTTTTTAAGCACGTGTGGCAACGTGAACCATGTTAATCTGGGGAGGTGGATGGAGAGGGTGTGCCATGAAAGGTGTAATGACATGAGGGAAAAAACCTAATGGTGGATAAGAGCCTTGTGAAATGAGTAAGGAGCACTTGACATTTGGGTGGTGATTTGGCCAACTCTCTAATACGGACCATGTTGATCTCAAATTTTGGAGGTGGATAAAATGGTTGTGGGGGTGGAGATATTGATCATTTTGAATGGGTAAAGGATGATGATGTGTAGTAATAGGTGAAGGTGGAAAATGGTCCTCATCAAGAAGGTCATCATCATCAAAATTTTGTTCAGGAGGAAAAAGTTGGAGAAGAACGGTCTTTAAAGCCTTACAATTTTCTACATCATGTCTTGGCACACGATGATAGGCACAAATATTGGTTTCATCAAACCCTTTTGGTTTGGGTTTGAGAGGATCGTAAGGTCGAAGTGGTGGTAATGTGATGATGGAAGTCTCTAAGAGATTAGTTAAAATGTTGGCATAGGACCCCACTAACGGATCACAATGGGAAGTGAGTGTGGGTTTGGGTAAGAGGTGTGGATGATCGTGAGGGAAGAGGCTTTATAGGAGGGGGAATGGGTTGGTCTACTGGTTTGATAAGTGGTATGGTCTTATGTTTTGCTAGCATCTACTTGGGTAAAGGTGGGGTAGAAGAGCTAGCGATGATGGAAGGTTTTGTTGGTTTGACTACCTTATTGGAGGGTAGTGGATTCTTATCTTTGGGTTGCACCTTCTTGGGTAAAGGTGACATGGGAGTATGGGATGCATAGAAGGGAAAGTAGATGGTGGAAGAGGATGGGTTACCCATGGGGAAACCAAGTTGTGGTGGAGGTGGTTGGTAGAGGTTGGGTAGATGGCATGGGTTGAAGTCATATAGGTAAAGTTGAGGGGATATAGTAACTGGTGGAGGTATAGGTGGTAAAAAGTGCATAGGTGAGGGTGAGGGTGTTTGGTTTTGGGTGAATGAGGTGTAATGAGGGCTCATGATGTAGTAGTAGGTTGTTTATCTTTTGACTGGCCTTGGGTAGGAGATTTTTTGATCAGGGTTGATGGATGGGGCCTAGGATGGATGGAAAGGGGAAGGTGACAAAGGTGTGGTAGGTGAGACCGGTGTATGTGGCCTAGAAGGTTGGGTTTTCTTTTTAGGTGGAGGGATAATGTTGGTGTGGGTTTGAGATGATGTTGCTAAGTCCAATTTGACAGGTGGGTGAGTAAGGCTTGATGTCGGCATGACACCCAAGGTAGTGATGGGTCTAGATACAGATGAAGACATAGGTGTGGGTAGGATTTTAGGTTTTGAAATGGTTTTGGTTGTGGGTAAAGGTTTGGATGTAGGTAGAGATGATGAAGAAGAATCCATTTCAATAGGCATGGTCAATGTTGATTTGGTTTCTAAAAATACCTTTGGGTAGATCGTGGAAGTATCTTCAGGAAACATTTGCATTTGGGTCAAAAGGGGAGCCGAAGATCCCCAGAGCATGGAATTATCAACGTAATCCAAGTGATCAGCCAACCATGAAAATGGGACTGTTGAAGAAGAAGATGGAGTTGGTTTGGTGGCAATCCCTGTAAAATATGTCTGTGAGATAGGGAATTGGCTAGCCTCGGAATCTGTAGGTAAAAGAGCTGAGATCATGTCAATGGGGTCCTGGGATGTTGAGGGGGAAACTACCCCCAATAGGTAGTGGCATGTCTAAAGAATCTCCCATGGGTAGGAGAGATAATAGGTGGGGTGATGTAGACTTCTCCTTGGTGGAGGAGAAGACAATGATGATTTCTCCTATGGATGGGAGAATTAAAAGTGTTGATGGTTTGGTAGGTTGTGGGTAGATGGTGAAATGGCATCGGTAGAAAGTGTGGGTTCCTCCATGAGAGTAGGGGGATGAGGGGGACTCTTTTGTGGGTGAAGGAGTAGAAGGGTATGCTCCTCTGTGGGTAGAGGGGGCTCATGCCAAAATTTCCTCAATAGATGAAATAGGTGGGATTTGAGGAATGACCAGTATGATATCAAAAACCATGTGGACTTCATGGACATTATTGTCACTAGATGAAGGTTCACTATTTTGATTAGATGATGGTTTATGATTAGGGAATGGATTTTTTAAAGATGTGAAAATTTTGATTTGTTGGCACGTTTGGGTTGTCCATGACAAGGTCTCCATTATCTATCATCTCTTGGACAATGTTCTTAAAAGTTATGTAATTACCATCACTATGGCCTTTAACGATGATGGTAATTACAATAGTCATGTTCTTTATACCATGCAGGCATAGGATGGGACAGGATCAAAACATGTGTATGAGGTTTTATGGGAGGAAGTGTAATGGCTCCAGCTTTAAGAAGATTTTCCAAGACTGAAGAATAGGGCTCTCCATTGAAGTGTACTTCCACTTTCTCCCACCAGAGCTTGAAAGGCTTGGATAGGGAAATATTGGAAGAAGGTTGGGCTTGATTAGAAGGATGAGATGGACCCACCTTGAGGACTACCACGTTGGTAGATCCTTTGGGCTTTGAATAGTTATTTTGAGGTTTTGAAGATGAAGAAGAATCATTTGATTTGAATGGGGTGATCTTGTTTCATAATTGGATTTTCTTTTCTTTAATGGCATGAATTTCTAGCTTTCATGCCATGGTGAATGCTTCATCAAAGGTTTGGAAGGTTTGTACTTACAGAGTTGGTGAGATGTGTCTGGCACAAGCTCTAGTGAACAACTCAATAAGTTCAGTCTGAGGTAGCTGGAATGTTAATTGGTTGATAAGACTCACCAATGGGCAACAAAATCTGTGATAGATTCATCTTCATATTTTCGGTTGAATATAGATCGGTCATGGTGACTTTCTTGATAACATTGATTGAAAAATGGTCTAAGAAAGCTTGGGCTACTTGATTAAAGGAATAAATGGAATGTCTAGGTAGTCCACTATACCAATCCAATGTTGGTCCTGTCAAGGACATTGGGAAGGTTCATAGGAGCAAAGCATCATCATGGGTGATTAGGTAGCACCCATGTTTGAATGACCACAAGTGTTGTTGTGGGTCTTCTTTACTGTTGAAGTGATTGAATTTAGGAATTTCCCAATGCATAGGTAGGGATGAATGGGAATAGATGGATGGATAGGCTCATTATGATTTCATCATAAGTTAAAGAATTACGGGAGCCAAAAACAAATGCTTCTAAGGTCTGCATCTTTTCCATCATCATTTTAATGAGGTCATTGGTAGGTTGTGATGAATGGGTGCCCCCTACAAAAAAAAGGGGGTTGATGTTGAATGTATGAGGTGGGTGGTATGCTAGTGTATGGTGGTGTTGAGTATGAGAACTATATAGGAGGAATAGATGTAGGTGGCACATAGCCAGAATAAGTGATAGATGAGGTCGGGGTTGTTGGTAGTATGTGTAAGTGGGTGGGGTAGTCATAATAACTCTAGTGGTGATTGGGGGTAAGGACTGCGGATAGAAAGGATGAGGTTCTGGAAAGGGGTGTAAGTTTCTCGACACTGGAGGTGGTTGTGATGTAATAGGTATATGTGAGGTAGTGGGTGTAGATGGGGCTATACTTAAGGTGGTTTGGAGGAACAACTGATGTCGTGGTGTGATAGATGACATAGATGTTGTAGTTATAGTGGTTGTGGGACCTAGTTGAGACACCACAGGTGGTAAAGTGGATGATGGTAGTGCTTGAGATGGTGCTAGCTACGTAGAGGTGGGGAGAGAGTAGGAGGGATAGATATATGGGCATGTCATATATTAACTATCTGAGGAATCCTCGGGTGGATGAGTGGGTGAGATAATATTGTAGGCCAGGGGAGATTCTAATCAAGGAGTCTTGTGAACTCCTCATCACCGGTAGTGATGGGGATAAGTTGAGTTGGATCCATAGGTGACAAGATGGATGATAGTGATGGACTAGGTGGGAGTGGCTGATGGCTGACAGCATGAAATACGAGGGCATTAGTTTGGTTGTGAGTCAACACCATGTGAATAAATGTTGACCTAGTAAGACTGTATTTTGTAAATGACACAAAAAAAACAGGGATGGAAAATAATTGATTATGAGAGGTGAATTGGTAGGTGTTTTGATTAAAAATCAAAAAGACCAGAATACCAACAATGATTAGGTCAACTATGATGATGGATCATGATGAATCGATGCTTTGATTATTGTGGGGAAAGTGATAATTTTTGAGCAAGTGAGACAAAAACTGGGGAAATTCAACTAGGGAAGCTATATTTAGTCAATAATATCATAAATGTAGAGGATATGGTGACATCCAGAGATTTTAAATAGAGAAGAAGATGAGATGAGTGCTCTTTGGGTAGACTAACCAAAAGCACAAGGAACCACACTGTCGTAGATAAAACCGACGATGATGAATGAGTATATAAACCATGATGCGATTCTTGTGAAATCTATAGAATGAAGAAAAAATTTTCTTTTTGAATTAAAGTTGAATGAGACACCAACCCAGAAGTCTGGATATGGTAAAAAATGAGTCTTGACACACTCAGAAATAGTCAGAATACACCAACTATGATTATGGAGTGTGAAAGGAAAGAAAAATGGAGAATACGACCTCACACCTCAAAATGCAAGTCAAAAACAAAGCTAAGAAAAACACGTAATCCTACAAGTGAATTTAGTGTGTTTAGCTTATGTTATTTAAGGACTGACTCATGAATTTAGAACAAAGTTTTTGGTTGGGAAGGCTTCCTACGAAGAAGGAAATTCTAAAGGTGAGGTTTTAGGTTATGTTTTGGTGGGGGGGCCTTTCTCTGAGGTGATGACTAGGACAGAGATAACCAGCTGGGTGCCCACTATCAATCCTCTTGATCATGTGATCATTGAAAGCTTCTTCTGGGTGGGATGTTGTTTAAGAAGATGTATATATTCCAATTTGTGTAGTTTGGCAAAGAGAGAGAAGAAAGAATGTGCTTTCTATGATTCAGTTGTGTCAACCATCAGCTTGGTCATGACTTCCAGCATATAGGTTGCCCTCAATTTTAATGTGAGATATAATGCAATAAATCAGAATGCCATGCAAGTGTTTTAAACCCAAATCAAATGTGATATTCGATGTAGCAAGTGATGAACATGAAGAGGGATGCTCTTTCACTAATGCAATACTAATGAAAGAAAGAAGTATTCTTTTTAAAGCACCAAAACATGATTACTTTTAGACAATAGAAAGAGGGGAAGATTCCAGAGAAGAAAATTAATGTGGAAGCTTTTCAAAAGGGAAACAAACACACAAATTTCACCTAGGAATGAATAAAATGCAAAAGAACCCCTGATGGGTCCCACCAGGTGCCAAAATGTTTCACCATTTTCTTTGGATTTGATGAAAACAGATAAGGGTATGGGCCAAGGAGGAATACCTGTTGTGATGGTCGGTTTAAAGGTCGTGTGCACGCATTATGACTTCTTGATCCAATGCTGATTGTGTGAGAGCTTCCTTTTGGCTAGGAGGAACTACCTAAAATACAAAACAAGACCACAAAAGAGAGTTAAACAATATATGTCAGTGGGTTGCCTAGTGTGTGCTAGATCCAGGAAGTGTGGTACTTCCTTGGTGGCAGTCAACCCACTGTTTAATACAACTTAATGTAAGAAATAACGTAAATAAATAAAATCCTATTGTAGTTGATATGATTTAGGTATCTCATCCAAATACAATAAGAAAATCTAATATAACAAGCTAGGTTATGATCAGATCTGGAAGTAGGGTAGGTAGTCAAGGTGTTGAGAATAGGTCATAGGGTCGATTTTGGGTAGTTTGGGTTACTTGGGTGTAGGTTATTAGGTTTCTGTTATTGGTAGGATTACCAAATACAGAGACGACATTGGTCAAGTATGACCGATGATGGTTTAGAGAGAATCGATCGACGATCATGGATAAACAAAGTTGGTAAGGGTAGTGGGGATGATAGAAAACTCAATAAAACTTGGTTTTGGGGGTTTTTCGAGATTAAACAGAGATGGTAAGGAGAATGGTTAGGTTTGTGGAGGTGTTGGGAGTACTCAGAGATATTTAGGGATTCAGGTATAGGTGATCAAATGATTGTGGGTGGTGGAATGGTTGGATTCATAGGGAGGTAAGATTGGTGGGATAAAAATGTAAATGGAGGCTGATAAACAAAGGTGAAGAAAATTTATAAACTAAGTAAAGATGAAATGATGCAGTTATAAGCACACTTACTTAGTGTTGCAGGTTTGATGGTTGGATGTTGATGATGGTTGATTGGTGAAATAGTGCTCGATGTGCATGCACAAATGCTTCCCGAATGATACCATGAATGCAAATACCTTTGGATCCATCTTGGTGTTGTTATATGGTTATCTGGATGTGTGAAAGGGCTCTGGTTCTTGCTTGCATGTAGATCTCCTTTGTTCCAAAACTTGAGAATGTGGCCAACCTCTCAAACAAGGTTACCAAAATGAATATATGGTAACGATGATGGTTTAGGGTGACCGGCATCGGTTTAGGGTTGACGGCGTCGGTTAAGGGGAAATCCTAGGTTTACTAAAAATGACAGATCTTGGCAATCTTTTTGGCCAGTCTTGTCTATTCTCGTGGATCAAAATGGGATGTTGCACTTAGATAAGTGGGAATGTGGTTAGAGGAAGAATAGGCATGTGATTTTAGGGTTGAACTAAGTCTTAGTTCATTAAGGTAGGTAGGACTAAGTCTTAGTTATGGTGAGTGAATATTGAGTCCTAGTAAAAGGGAAACATGCTAAGAATAGGTTTATGATGAGGTGTCTAGGTGAGGTGGGGTGGTGGAAATTAGTTTAATTAGGTAATTAAATTAGAAATGAAGTGAGGATGAGTATTACTTTAATTATAAATGTTAAACTAATTTAATGTGGGGTAAAAGGGTTAAATATGAATGAAAAGTGAGGATGAGTACAACTATACTTTAATTATAAATTAATTAACCTATTCTTGGTACTAATATTAATGTTCATCTTTAGAATTTTGTAAATTTTGTATTTTGAATAGGTTGGTCATTTGGTGTAACATCTAAGTTCAAATTTGGCATTGCATCACCATTCATTCAACATTAATTATTTATTTATTCAATTGGTGTTTGAGGATATATTTTGTATCAAATTTATTTGAAAGAGATAACATATATTCACCTCCATACATTGATTTATTTTTTCACATATTTTTGCACTTGTTCCCTTATTTTTTTTTCTTTTTTAGCTCTAGTAGATAATGACGATCTTTGTCAACATATAATTTCTTTGCAAAGATGTGTTCAATTTATTTTTCATGCCCTTTTTGCATCCATTCCTTTTGTTTCTCCAACTCCTCAAGTGCTTGCCTTTGTGGCCTATCCTCCCCATAATTATCAAATATATATCAACATAATACAATTGACGCAATAAAAACATTTTATGAAGGTTAGGTATAAAAGAAACAATGAAAAATAGTCAAATTTCAAACAATGATAAGAAAATTCTTTAAAACAATGATTCAATATAAGAAAAAGATACAATAAGAATGTTCTATCAATGTAACAAACATAAAAATACTTAACTATCATATGAAATGCCTCAAAATAATAAATTTATTTAGGAATGTGCGAAAAACAATGTAGTTCACATGTAATTTTGTGTTTATGTCATTTTTAAAGAGGGTATAATGCGTTTATGTTATGTTTGGTTTTGTTTGGAAATTACCACCCCTTAGGCTTGGATTTGTCTACGATGTCTAAGCCTAAGGATTGGGTACTCTATTCCATGACTGAATCCATTTTTGCAAAAAACATAAAAATCTTGAGTGTACAAATTGATTTCTCATTTGTTATAAGACAATATTCCAAAAACATAACTAAAACATCAAGATCTATCCTAGGTTTGTGTCGATGTATTTGTTTCTAAAATTTAAATATTTTAAGGTTTTGATCTTTAATTTATTTTAGTAGTCTCTTCATTTTTCACCAAAAATTAATTTTTAAGATAAATTTTAATACGTTCACCCAAATTAAAAAAATCAACATGATCTACGCTTCATTATACACACAAAAAAATAAATTTATTTTTAATTACTTTTATCAAAATTGGGGGTTTACACGTGGATATTTCATTTTTAGATGTGTTCATTTTAAAAAATTAGTAAAAATAATATATTCATAAAAAAGAAAAAAATAGTGGGACCTAATACATGATCTTAGCTAATTTTCTTCTAAAATGAATTTGTAAAATATTTTATTAAACTCAAAAAATAGGGGAGGTGCACACACAACACTATGTTATATTTTTGACATAAAAATAGGAACAATTTGTGTGAGACTACATTTGACTCTTTTGATCTCAGCCATTAAAAAAATAGTTTATAAACTAAATTATGATAATTATCATTGTTGTTCTTATCAAATTGTCAAATTTTGAGCATAGACATGCAACATTACTAGTTAAAATTCACTTTTTATTAATTTCGAGAAAAAGTGGCCACTTTTGACCCCCTTTTGGTCCTCTGTTTCGTGCACATACCCTTTACATTATCCTAATTCCCTTTCTACAGTAGGTGTAAATGTAGTTACAAAATGGAGAAAATTTTGATAATTCAAAAGAAGTTTGTTGGAATCACTAACATGACATCGACACAAGATCAAATATGAGGTAAAACCATGCATAAACTCAAAAAATATTAACAATCTAAAAGAAGCATTATGGACCCATTAATAAGAAATTTATTATCTTAAACACATAAGATATTTTAAATATTACCTTAGTTGAGAAACACATGTAAATATTTAACTCTTTGGTAATCACCTTGGTATAACTTTAACGTTTTTGAAAATGTTAATAGTGGAAATATATGTAGGATGCTTTTGTAACAACATCAATGTCTATTGGAATGTAGTTGATGTAAACTATTCACTACTGACCGTTACTTACATGTAGACACATGAACAAATACAATCAATAGACAAATTGTGTATTTTGTTTACACACATGCAAATGGTTATAATTTTTACATTCATGACATCCCAAAATATTCAAATTCTTTTCCACATTCATATCACTCATTATAAACTACAATCACATTAACTCTTGTATTTTTTTAATTTTTCCCTCTAATTGTAAACATACATTTTTATGACCACTAAAAAGAAACACACCTCACTAACCACCCACATTAATAAACACGTGCACCAATAATAACCACAAATAAAAAAGAAGATAAAATAACTATATTTCTAATGTCAATCATATATGAATAAAAGAGTTATGTATAATCTTATAATGAATAAAACCCAATTAGAAAGAATAAACAAAAGAATAATTTCAATTGAGAAGTACTTCTACATATACACACACACACACACACATACATATATACATATACATACATACATACATACATATATACATAATGTATATATGTATATGTATGTGTGTGTGTGTATAAGAGGAGTACTTGAAGGCATCTAGAAAAATGGATTCGAAGCTACTAGGGTTTCCTTCGCACACTTATCATTATACGGCCTCTTTGGGCACTACGAGATAGTAATACTATCGGTTTTTCTCTAGGGTTTCTTGCCCTCTGGGTGCTTCTATATAATGAGCTCTTCCACTTCAAGTTTGGTTGTTGAAACTGTAGCTGGAGATAGTGGAGTTTTGAACAATGGCACCGCCACTGAAATGCCCTCGAAGTTCATCCCGAAATGTTTTCACGAGGTAATGAATCTCCTCCTGATGTTGTTTTACCTATTCTTGAGTTTAATGTTGTTTGTCAATGGTTGGAAAAATTTTGTCTCATTGGGTATTTTGTGGGTCGCATCCCCTCTAAAAGCATGCTCAAATCTTGGGTTAACTCGGCTTGGACTCCTCATGGCATCTAGCTCGAGAGTGTATAAAATATGACCAAAGGATTCTTCCTTTTTCGCTTCTTTGACTCGACATGAATGCCCCCAACATTTTAGCCTTGATAGGAAACTTGGTATATTCGCAGCTCCTTATTAGTCCTATCTCCATGGAACAAATATTTTTTGGTTTCTAAGTATGTTGCACTTAAAGTGTTAGTCTAGGTGGAATTTCCTGGCCTACCCTTGCCTTGTGCTCATTTCTTGCATTAGATTGCTTCTTCCATTGGGTTGGTGGTCTATGTCTTGAACCACATAATTTTTACAACGCTCATGTCTGCAGAAGCATGTATGTTTTGAAGTAGCTCTTTCTCAGGAACTAAAATAATTTGTGGAAATTCACATGGGAAACATGAATTACTCCCATATATCTTATATATCGACTTTATTAATACTTGCTTTTGGTGCTAGGCCTTTGATGATAAGATCAATGCATATCATCTTTATATCCTCGTAATCACCCAATAGCTAAAGTGGCTCTAGAAATAGCCAAAACCCCTCAAGAGGAGGGGGTGGAAAATAGTGGTGGCTGAAAAATAGGAATAAAACTCAACCCTCTAAGGCCTCTGGTTTAAACAGCCCACGTGAGCCAATTGTTAAGGAACAACCCCATAGCCCGCAAGCTAAAGAGCCAAATTTTTGTACCTACTTGAAAATCTAGATACCTAAATTCTCCAACATGCCCAAGACAGCCTCGGTTACGATGGACCAGATAAATTCTATTCACAATGTCTCCATTCATCCATAACCACTTTTGTTGTTAACCAACATTCATAGAGGCCCATCTAAAAGGGCCCTGAAGCCCTTTTGTCACTCCTAGGATTATATCTTGGTGTGTAATGTGGATTTTACAGGAGGAGGAATACAACATTGAATATGCCAGGTGGAAAAAAATTAAATTGTAGGATTTCTTGAAGCATAATAATTCTCAATTGCTTTGAAAACCAATTTGACATCTTAGATGGCTTGGAAAAAAGGGTATGGCCCTCGAATAACATTTTACTTTTTATCTTGGAATGTGAGGGGTATTACTGACTCTAATTACAAGTATATTGTTCCTGATGCTCGGAATTTTTTTCCAATTTAGATGTGTTGTTTTTGCAGGAAGTGAAAATTTCGGTTTTTATTCTGAGATGGTTTAAAAATCCATCCGGCTTGACATCCCGACATTCTATAGTAATCATGATGGAGGGCATGGGGGTTTAATTTCCATTTTTGCCCCAAAAATGAGGCCATTTTTATGGATCATGGTGTTGAACCCACTAATCATGCAATATGGGTCCTATTTATTATTGACGGTCACCCTTTTGGCCTCATTAATATTTACACCTCTAACGATGTGGCGAAAAGGGATGATATTTGGGGGTGGATAACATGCATAATTAATTATGCTTATTAGGTTATAAGTTCTAATTTTAATATGGTTGAGTTTCCCAGCGATAAATGTGGGCATCTATCTATGCGATGGACAACTAGTGAAAGAGATGCATGGTTTTCATGTGTAATAAGTTTGGGTTTTATGACGGTAATGCCTCTCGCACTTCCCCCACCTTTGAAACTTGGTTCACTTGGTCCAAATTTTGAGGAGGATCAGATCACATTATTAAATGGATCGATAGAGCTATTTTGAGGAGGATCTTTGATCACATTTATTCCTTACCTATGGAGGTCACACTGAATTTGTCCTTTTGAACCACTTCCCCATTTGATTTCACATCACTTGGAAAGATAGGTGTACTTTTTGTCATAAAGTCCAATTTTTTCTTAATACTACCTTGATGCAACATGGGCCCACTCTCAACCACATTAAGTGGGTGTGGAATTTGTCCCCTCATCCAAGTCATTGTCAACACTTTCATCCACCTATGCATGTCAACTGGACTCAATGGTGGGAGGATGCTTATGACTTGGACTACTAGATTCCTTAGAATTTATAGTCATCAGCTAGCTAAAATTAGGCACCGCTCATACTCCACTACCACCTCTGCTCTTATTTGAGTGGTGGTGGCACTCCAAGGTAACCCCTTCTCTGAAAATATACAACTTCAGTGGCGAAGCTTCACTAAAGAATTCAAATTGCTAATTCTGATAATACCGGGGAGCTTAAATTCACACCCGCATTCACTGACTTAAAATTGGTGATCGGGTGTCAAAAGAATTATTTCTTTCCCTCGAGCCAAAAAAACTTCTCAATAAATTCATGTCATTAACAATGGTAGATTTCAGGTTACTAATCCCTAGCTCATGCTCTAGGCATTTGTTCAACATTATAAGTTGGTGTTTCAAGCTCAACCACCCTCTGATGAGTGACAAACAACTCTCGACCAATGTTTGGTTGTTGTGTTGTGCAAGCTCTCTTCCACATAGAAGGTGACATGGGATCTCATGGTTACCATTGATGATCAACATGAAGTGGTCATGCAAATGGCCAATGATAAGGCCTCTAGTTGTAATGGTTCATTAAAATTGACTATGAAAATGCTTATGACAAGATTGATGGTTGTTTATTCTTTCCATGCTTAAAGCCCTCATCTTTGGCCCCATTTTAATTAAATATGTTCAAATGCTCTTTGCTAATGCTTTGGCCTAGATCACCACTAATGGCCACAATTATGAGTCTTTCCACTTTTTCTATTCCATTCGCAAGGGTTACCATTAGCTTTGCATTATATGTTCTTGTTGCTTTGAAGGCTTTGGGTATCTAGTGGCATAGGCCAAATCCTAAGGGTTTGTCAGTGGAATCATGTTGCCTTCTACAAATCAATCACAATTGCTTAGTGGTCACTTCATAGATGAATCTTTCCTTACTCTCATTGAGGATGAGACCAATATCCGCAATGTCATGTATTACCTTGATATCTATTGTTTAGCCTCTAGTTCTTCCATTCAATGGCACAAAATGCAGTGTTACAGGAAATCTTTCATCCATGTTCCCATTTGAATGGAATCATTCGAGTGAAATATTCTTTCCCATGGTGAGATGCTAAAGTTCCTTGATTTGCCTTTTGCCTTTCGGTGTGTCATCGACTGAGATTTGGCAATATGTGATTCAACGAATGGCTAAAAACTTGAGTCTGGATCATGAGACCATTGTCCCTCGAAGGAAATTTTCATATTTGTTCTAAAGTCCTCACAGTCACCCATGTTTACTATTATTCAAGTTGGGTGCCTTCTAAAGATTATATTCGAAATGGAGAAGCTCCTCAAATCCTTTCTCTAGGCAATGCCTCCATTAGTAAATGATTTCATAGAGTTTCTTAGGAATTTTTTTGCCCACCCTATAATTTTGGGGGTTGGGCCTCATAGACATTCAATGACAAGGGCATGTGATATGTGTGAAATGGATAATTTGATGCATTGATGGCCCCGAAGTGTGGAAATTTATTTTGCACTATGGTATTAAGGAGGGCTCACCCTACGACCATTCCATGTCTGGAAAGGATTGGGGTTTATCAATATTCTCATTGCTCTTGTTCTTGTTAAAATTATGGGCACATTTGTGCTCAAGAGTATCTGGAAAGTATGGGAATGCATCAAACCATGGCTGAAATGGAAAGGAAATGGATTATGTGATGGTCTTTCCATTAATCATCAATCTATGTAGTGGTCACATATCATATAAGCTCGGGATCAATGTTTTGTAGAAGTCCCCGGAATTCTAGTGCTCAAGTTTTTCAAGTGTGGAATTCGTACCATCCAAGGTATTTTCTAAAAACACTCTCAATCCTAGTTTTATTGGCTAAGATTAAAGCTTGGTTTTGGCTCACCACCTAGGATTGTGCTTTAGCATTACTTGATATCATCAATTCGATCCATGATCATATCTTTGCATAAAATTTTAGTGCATCCCTCCTTCCCTTAGTGGACAAATGAGAAGTAGTATTTTGATACCATGTTTCACAACTACTCGGCTAGTAAGGGTTACCATTGGCTCTCCCCAAATTTTCCCATGGTCTAAACACTCAACACTCGGTGGGGTGCATTCTTCCCCTTCATGTTGGGGAAGGAGATTTGACACTATTTAGTCTGTATGTTTGGAGATAAAAATTGCTCACTTTCTTTGGTGTATTCTTCA